>KV751391.1:1848252-1863491 GCA_001698575.1 Mola mola
TCTCTCATGTGACTGTATTCTGTATTTTGTGTCTTTTTGAACAAATGTTAAGTTTGCAATGTTATCCAAAATAGTGAAAGATAAGCGATGTGAAGTAACCAGGAATGTACAGTTAAAACAAACAAACAAACAAAAAACCAAATAACAGAATCTTTAAATTAAGTGGCCACAGATGTAGTTCCATTTCAACTTGTATGATTTTTGCTTACAAGATCAGTTGAAAGAACAATTCACAGAATATATATACATATAGTAAAACATAACAACCAAGATGAATGACAATCAGTAAACATTATGATATTTCTACACAGTAGTCTGTAAACTGTAAAGAAGAGTACACCTATGCTAAGAGAGCTGTGACTATGTCTAATTGTTTGTGTAAAATGTATTTTTATGTGTAAAGTATGTGTATGTATACAGTAGATTGTAAGATTTACATTGAACAGTGCTGCTACTGATGATGTGTACATGTTTAAATCAGTGTGCCGTAGGGACATAACGCTTTAATGATGTAATACAATTCTCTGGTGTAGGATTCAGGATTTTCCCTCGATTTTTTATTTATTTACTTTTTTTTGTTATGAGATTTAAGACAAATTCTTATTCTTAGTTTCTTCATTAAGAATTATTTTTCACTGATAACTTTAGAAATTGCAAATCAGTGCACATTGTCTTTTCTTTGGAAATGATAAAATAAAAAATACCTTCTGTCAGACAAATAAAGGTTTTGCCTGTAATTTTGACTGCAGAGAAACATTTTCAGATAGATACTAAGGCATTCACTATTTCCCCTGCTGTCTCACACAAAACTACAAATTTAAAAATACTTTCATTGCTTCCTTGTAAAGCAGTGGCATGACAGTGTGGCTGAAGTGTGGCTTGATGGGAAGCAGTATTTGGGCTCCAATGTTGTTGATCTTTTGAAATCACCTTGATCTCTCCATGGCTCTCGCACTTGTTTACATGAGAGGGGATGCAAATCCACTCGTAAGTGTGGATTGACCTTTAAACAGTTTGTAACAGACTCTGTAGTGATGTTTTGTCTCCACCTCCTCCATCTCTGACGCTGATGCCATGAATGGAAAGGCAGATTCTGTTTGTAGTTCTTTGTTTCAAGTCCAACCAAACAGAGATGGATGATCGCAGAGCACACTGGATCAGCAGTTCAAACACCCAGAGCTGGTGAAGGAAACAACCTCTGCTGGATACTTTTGATGATTTTGTCAATGTTGGACACCCACTGTAGGTCCTGAAAATAGATCGCACAAACCTGACAGTGTCGACATGGACACGGAGCTGCTGAGTCTAGAGATGGGCAGTCAGCACTGTAGGGCTCCTGTGTGAAGATGAAGACGAGCAGGTCAGCACAGACTTTCCAACAGAAGGATCGATCAAACAGCTGAGAGAAAACTTTATAGGTGTCAGTGCAGGAGAGAGTCAGTGGGGTCGGATGAGGATGTGGTGAATGGTATAGTTCCTGACCACTGGATGGCCACAAAACAGTTTCCTGAAGCCTAGTTATACAAGGTCCACAGCTACATCAGAGCCTATAACTAGTCCCAAGCTGAGCAGGGCTACTAAAGGATAGGAAGGGCAGGTGCTACAGACGAGACAACAATGCTGTCCTATGGAGGACATGTCTTTATGTCAATATTTCCAAACAGTTTGTTTTCACTTGACTGTGTTCCTCTCTTAAAATGCATTAAATCAAATACCAAATAGATAAAAATACAATTTTTTTACCACTTCTTTAGCAGTGGTATAAGTAGTGGACAACCGCAAACTGTGTATTTAAATCTATCCAGGTTAAATTAAGTGTCTGAGGTCCATGTGATGGGATCATTTGGCTCTAATTGTTGTTGATGTTACATGAGTGTGATACAGTGTAATCCCTGGGTGCTGAGAATGTGGAGGCAATGAAGTGAGCGCTGACTCCCACCTCAGTGAAGTCAACTCCTTGACTTATGTGTGACTCTTAATTTCTCCAGAGGGAGAACCAGCGCAATGCTGCTGATTTATTACCTACTATAATTTAATTGAACAGACAAATTATTCATTTTTATCAAATCCATAAAAATTATGAACTTGTGACAAAAGGCAGCCTTGGCCGGAGACCAACCCTAACTGGGAACGGGTCTGATTTACTGCCGGCAATGCGAACCAAGCTCTGGCTCCGACAATACAGAGATCGAACGGTCCGTAACAAAAGGCCATCTACCCCATACTCCCGGAGCGCCCCACACAGGACACCTTGAGGGACACGGTCATAAGCCTTCTCCAGATCCACAAAACACATGTGGACTGGTTGGGCAATCTCCCATGCCCCCTCCAGTACCGTTGCAAGGGTAAAGAGCTGGTCCAGAGTTCCAAGGCCAGGACGAAATCCACATTGCTCCGCTTGAATCCAAAGTTCAACTAACAGCAGGACTCTCCTCTCCAGCACCCTGGAGTAGACCTTCCCAGGGAGGTTGAGGAATGTGACCGGTAATTGGAACACACCCTCTGGTCCCCCTTCTTGAAATTTATTTATTTATTGTATTTTAACTAAATGTGACATAAAATGGTTTTATGTAAAACATGAAAATAGATGCAATTGTGTTATCATCATGACCAAAAGTCTGAATATGGTGACTATGAGGCAAGATGTAAAGTTTCAAGGTATGGTGTGGTTAGTGAGGACCCCATACCATTTGAGAGCCACCTGGTGGGCCAGCCGAGGCAGACTCGGTGGGCTAGAGACCACGCAAGTCATTTCACCAATATTTTTTTCTGAAATTATGACAAAATCAACATAATAAGTGAATCTTTCGTGTGTAAGAGAGCAGTGGCTACAGTATTCAGTGGATGTTTGGTGTTGTGATGGCATAAAGAAGAGGAAAATCAAACCAAACATGTAGACAGTTTTCACAGCTCAACACATAAAACTACCCGCAGAGGAAAACCACCAGGCAGCAATACAAAAAACTAAGTATAATTTGTAAGATGAGGCTATTGCATATAGTTAAAATGTTGAAAGACATTAATGACCATAATCAACAGAAACAACACTGTATTATGACATTAATGTACAGTTACAAAGATATCTAGTTAGCATTAACCAGCTAACACTGCCATGTCCTTATTTGCAGGTGATCTTTTATTTTGTGTTGTTGTGTTAAGCTGCACAGTGTTGAGCTCTCCCAGCCGCTGAGAATAAGTAAACAAAACAAACTCAGAAAACGTAGTTACATCTATATTCCTTTATTGGTCAAGAACAACCGTACTCCTTCAAATTTCTCCCTCTTACCAAGATAAGACAAGCTGAATCGCCCTGTTACCTTACTGTAAAACACAAAGGCCACTAACAGGGATGAATCTCACCAAAACTATCTTGGTTTGTCTTTCACAATTACCTGTGGTTTATTCAATGGAAATCCTCTATTTACATAGGCATGAAAATCTTCTCTCCCACTGAGTTGTGGTCCTCAATGTAAATTACCTCCATCTATTGTCAAACTAGTCACAACCAACCTTGTGCTCATGGGGGGGGGGGGCAAGATCCAGGCAGACTTCTGTCAACATTTGGAAACAGTGGTAATGCAACATTGTTTATTCATTTATCTACATAGTATCCAATTCAGTGCACACTTTTTATATGGGGGGCTGGCACAGGGCTTGGTGGCACACAAGATGTATGTGTAGGAGGAAGAGATACTGGAGGTACTGGAGTATACCATGATGTAAAGACCATGTTCCAACTGTCCCACACCAGAGGAGACGCTAGTATCTACCCTGTCACTGAATGTGAAGTGACTTTCCAGCCACAACCCAAGTAGAAGAAACAAACACAGACTCTTTAAAAAGAGGAAATAATTGACTTGGTCACTCTAATCAGAGAAATGTACATTAGAGGAGACAGTCCTCTGCAGAGAGAAAGGAGCCAGAGGAGGAAGAAGATTACAAGAATATAATGCAAATAACAAGTGCTGCATGAACCCAGATGCCTAAAGAGTCATTGAGTTTGTGGGTGAAATTAGAGTTCAGGGAAGTTGCTGCTCGATGCTCCCAGACTCGTTACTCACCTCGGAAATGTCACTGACACCCTGCGGAGAGAGGGAAGACGTCTCATTTGTCTGCTCCTCCTCTGAAGAATGAACCTGATTGACTGAATCTGATTCCGCCTGATTTCCTGGTCTCCTCCTGCGAAAAAGAACCCACCATTATCTACCCTAATCAGGAGGAGCTCAGACAAGGAGAAACAGGATTATCCATGAGGATGTTTTTCACTGGACAGAAACGCCCTTTAATCACAGGTCGTTATTGACAGGTCAGCTGATTGGTGATCTGTCAGGAAACTTTTTTTTATAAAATAGCTAATAAAATGATCTGTGGAACAGTAACAGGCATTAACCACAGCTGCCCTGCTGTGTTTTAACTGAAGAGAAGGTTAAGGGAGGGAAGACAGGGTGAGCAGGTGGGCTGACGTCGAGTAAGAACATAAAAGACACGATGAATAACATCACTGGGGACATTTAATTAAAATAACTTTATGTGCGATTTTTTTGTGATTTTAACGCGTGTGAGTGTTTTTAATGTTGTTTGATCCCCTAACCAAAGGTCATTTTCAGTCATTAAGCTTTATTTAAAATTGTAACATTCAGAATGGCCAACAGATCTTAGCATTTGTAGCTGGTGGAACAGCTCCATGACCAATGGTGGAGAGACTTTTCGGAGGGGAAATCACAGAAAACAGGAAACAAAAGGAATCACAGCAGAGCCACGACATGACAACAGAAACAACTGAAACGGCTTTTCAGTGCATCTTAAAAACCTCTTAACACAAGCGCATGTGTAATATTAACCCCCAGCTTCAGTACTTTGTGGAGCATCCTTTAGCTTTTCTAACTTCTAACAAACGTTTTCGGTAACAAAGCTTCTTACAAGTGACAAGTTTCTTATACCTCTCAATTGGAATCTTTGCCCATTCTTCACATGCAAAAGCCTCTAGCTCAGTGATGTTTGATGGGTTCCATACTGTAACTGCCTTCTTTGAATCCTACCACAGATTTTCAATCGGATTTAAATCTGGTGACTGAGAAGGCCACTCCAGGACCATCCAGGCTCTTTTTCTTAACCAAGCTTTGGTTGATTTGGAGGTGTGCTTGGGATCATTGTCTTGCTGGAAAGTCCAGTGATCCCCAAGTTTTAATTTGTCAACAGAAGGCATCACGTTCCTCTTTAAATGGCCAGGTATTTCTCAGAATCAATGATGCCAGGTACATGATCAAGATTGCCTGTTCCTGCAGCAGAAAAACAGCCTCACATAATCAATTACACACCTCTATGCTTGACCGTAGGAATGGTATTCTTCTGGTCATAAGCCTTGCCTTTCACACACTAGACATACCGCTGGTCCATATGTCCAAACAGTTCCAGTTTGGCTTCATCAGTCCATAGAACTGTCTCTTAAAACTCTATAGTCTTATCCAAATTCCTCCTGGCATATTGTAGTTGACTTTAGATGTTCCTTGTGGTCAAGAGTGGTGTGCCTCTTGGAGTCTGGCCATGAAGTCCTTGTTTATTCAGTGCACATCTTATAGTTGCCACTGAAGCACTTGTACCAGCCTTCATCAGGTCATCCTAGGTGTCATGCAGTCACACGGGGGCAGGGGGGTTCCTCTTAGTAGTCCTGACTAAGTTGCTAAAGGCTTTTGATGAGAATTTGGGTTTCTTCCACAGCCAGGCAGGTTTGCAGCTGTTCCATAAGTTTTAAACTTCCTTATAATGCTCCCCATTGTCTTTCTTGGAGTGTTACATTTTTTTGAAATCTTCTTATACCCAAGGTTACCCTTCAGGTATGATGAAGTAATAACCTCTCTCAGCTTTTGTGGAAGCTCCTTTGTCTTTCCCATGATTGCACCTCACCATGATTGCCTTCATGGGTGGGGTTTATATATGCATCACAGCTGAAGCAAAAGAAGGATCATTATAGAGTTCCCAAAGGCTTTATTATGTTTCAAGAACTGTCAGAAAGCTTTAAAAACAACAATACTATATAAGGGTTGAATAATTGTGACATTGCTATCTTAACAAAATATATTATTACACACAAATTCTACATCGTGCATTTTCTGTGTTGATTTTATGCATCACTCAACTCATAAAGAAGTGATCCAAAGCAGAACCTTGCTCTTTGAAAAAACTTTAATTGATAAATCCTTAAAATCTTTGGGTGGTTGAATATTTCTGATTGCAACTGTATATTTTTTGTTTGTTTGTTTGGTTGTTTTTTTTTGCTTTTTTGTTTTTTTAATCCTTAATACTATACCTTAAACAAGAGCATTCAGAAAGCGCTTCCCCCCAGCAAGGCCAAACAGTCCCTCTTTTGTCACATTTATGTAGCCAAACCTGGGCCAAAAGCTTTATTCATTTAAAAAATAAATAAAAATAAATAAACATAAACTGTTGAAAAATTAAAAGTTGCCTGTTGTGACTTTGACCTTTCATGGACAAAAAAAAACAATCAGGATGATTTCTCCACAACTGAGAACCATAGGCTGCTAACACACAGCAACAAACAAACCGAAAAACTTTTGTTACTAAAGTACTTTTATTGCCAGAAAATTACTTTAAATATCAGGAGACATGTACTCAAGTAATATTAATATGGGTGACTTTCACTTACCAAGGTAAATATTCAACATAATATCTTTACTTTTCTCAAGTGTGAATTTTGGGGGTAAATTTTACAACACTGCAAATGATATATGAAAAGCACACTGGTGTCATAATTATGTCTGATCAAAGGCATTTTTCCTTTTCACACGCTATTTTACACCATCGACATTAGGCTCTTCTCACGAATTCTTAGGCTCAAATGGAGTCAAGACAACAATGTAAGATGATAGAAAGAGCAAGAAAGTCCACGGATAATAGGGGTTTTTTGATGAGTTTTAAAAAGCAGAGCTTGACTCACAGGACTAGGTTTCTTGTTCAACATATTCTTATCAGCAGTTAGTATGATATGTTATGAGAAGTTATTCAAAATTCTATGTGCATTTTCCTATGAATGACCAGCTACTCCACTGATCCCCCAGCAAACTGGCTGTACACACGACCCGTTATTGTCCAATCACTGTACATGTGAAAGTCTGCTCATAAAATTTTGCTGCATCACTTTAATATTAAAAAAGTCTTCATCAAATATAGAAATCACCAAAACATAATAAATATTCCATGTCTCCTGCTTATTTGACACATCTTTAACCAATTAATTGTCCTAATGCATCCATCATGTGATCACAGCTGTCATGCTGTGGTCACTCCAGTTTCACCTTCCAAACAGGCTGTACAAATTCATTTCATTTCAAATTCATTTTAAATTCCGTATTGATAAATAACATTAATGGGAAAGTATAGGGACCTAAAAAAAATGTGGAGAAGAAGCTTGTTTACGTGTGCCAAATGACATCTTATGATTGTTTTTTATCTATAAGGAAGAAACCATGGGAGAAGTCTTTTCCATGTTACATCCGTAGGCTAGTTTTGGTGTGACTCCTGTGGACAGTCATGCAGTTGAGCAGAAGAAATAATTCATGCAGGAAATCTGGAATAATACTGTGAGGACAGGTTGTCACACTGAAGACATTACATTCGAAAGCCTGCAACTGTATTATTGTCCCCAAGCATTCATTTTTTCTTTCATCCTCTCCTTAATATCCAACTCGTATTCACAACCCTGCTGTAAGATGACCTTAAGCTTAAAAGAAATGGATGTCTCCTGGTAACTGAGGATCTGCATGCATGTTTATCTGTGCTCTACGTACTTCAGATCTGCACGATTCAAGTATTTGGTGTTTGGGTACATGTGCATGATAAATTAATTATATTGCAGTGACTAACCATCATACAGAGATTGTATGGCTGTCAGACTATGAAAAACATTCAAACTCTGTTGAAGCTCAAAAGCGGCAAGCTGAGGGAAGCAAACAAGGTTATACCAAGATAAGATGGAACCAGTGGTCCATATGTTCTGGACCAGCATTCCATGGCAGGGTCCATGGTGTGGATCACAGGGACTGAGGTAACAAAGGTAACAAAATTACACATACTTAAGTTACTGTAATTAATGAAAGCTGTTATGAAAGAAAAAATGTGTTTTTCAATAAGTGCTTCTTTGTGCTTCTTTTTCCTCTGTTATCTAATTGTATTAACAGTTGAATCTGTTACTGAGCTAAAACAGTACTGCACTAAAACTAAGCATGATGCCCTTGTACAGTAAGTGAAGATTAACATTATTGTACATCAGTGTAGAAAATTACTCAGAAAATTTTAGTTTTAGTGTCTCTCAATGCACCAATCTCTTCTAAATTATAGTTTTCTTGAACCCCTCTGCTGGAATAGTTGTTCAATATTTTAACTCTTTTACCTCAAGTCCAATTATGACACTCCCAGACCCTTCTTGTAAATTTGTGGTTGAAGGTGATGCCTTGGATTAATGGAGTGGAGCCGTGCCATGCCAAAGGTCAGTAATGGACAATAGGCACCACCCATTAACTTTTCTTTCTTCTGCAGAACAAAACAAAACGGGGACCGAAAACTGCTGGCCATTTTTCTGGCCTCTTGGATGATATGGCTCAGCTAGAGACCTGAACATATAAAGGATGCAGGACTAAGGACAGAATCATTAGGCCAGCCATTAACCATCAGACCAAAGTCATCCTTCTAAACTAAACTTATTAGAAAATAAACCTGACTAAAAATAAAAACCCGGATAACTGAACCACCAGTAATTTCCAACCCAAACAAAAGCAATACACTAAAATAACAGAACCCTGCAATCTAAAACATGCTGGGTAAAGAAACTCAACTAAAGGATAAGTGGAGGAAAAAATAAATCTTCTCCAAAGTGGCTGGCTCTGTATATGTGCTTCCTCCAGCTACTTGCCTTCCCCCTTAAATCTGCTCCCTGATTGGCAAAGCACCAGAGATGGTGTCCCTAATCAGGGAGGACATTCAGAGGGGCAGGAGACCAAGCTTCCTGAAAAGACAGAAAAACAGAACACACAATGACATATGGCAACACATAAGAGCCATTAAGGTGGCTTTGGAGGAGTGAATACATTGGTTAGAGGGAGCAAAATTGCCTTTTCCTATTTAGACTGATCACAATCTGGTAACCTAGTAACCAAGTATCGCAAGACTACCAAAAGGCTGAACTCTCATCAAGCCTGTTGGTCTTTACTTCCTCCAACTTCATCTAATCACATTGCCCTGGATCTACAAATCCGATACATTGTCTGAACGTTTCTACAGACACAAGCCCTATGGTCAACACCTACATTTTACTTACTTCTTGCAATGTTGGAGCAGATACATGGGAGGTGAAGAAAACTAAGGAAGTTAATTAAACCTGATACCTGAGAAGGTACCTATTATGTCCCTTAAGTGATAAATTGGGCACATATCTCTCTTGTTTCTCTTGCTTCTCTTTTCATCCCGGAATTCATAGAACTATTTTTAGGATCCAAGAAAGCTTTTGGTGGTTTTTAACAAGAAAAAGTATTACTTAGTATGTGGCTGCCTGTCTGCTCTACTCCCAGAACAAGACTCCCAGGTCTCTGAGCTCAGGTTCTTCCTGTGCCACAGCCCCCCTGGACAGATATCTCCCTTGACTTCTTCACTGGGTTACTGCCATCATAAATCCACAATTCTCAATGTGGAGGACAGATTTTTTGAAGATGATTCGATCAATTCCTTTACCCAGTCTTTTACCCCATTTAATCACGTCTGTCATATTCATGGATTTCCCAGGAATGTATTTTCTGACCCGGAGCCAGAAGTATTTTGCTACCTTTTGGGAGTCTCACCTCTGGACATCATAAGGGTCAAAAAGAAAGACTAAACCAATGAGTAGAAAGTGGACTGTTTGCCTCATATCTCCCAACTCTTCATCTTGGAGTAAGATGTGATAATGGGTTGAATTTGCACATATTACTCTATCTTGTATTTCCACTGGTATGTCCCCTTTTCAGTGTGTTTAGTTTAGTTCAATGCTGCCATCAAGTATGGACTAAGGCTTGTCAATCCAGCTGAGAAGCTCAGAGCCTTACAAAGTGGTAGCTGATTGTGAACATGTGCCCACGCCAGACTATTACAGTAGACAGAGAGTTTGAATCTCCATGAAGTTAAAAGTCTTACAGGTAAAGTCCTGTAAGTTGGCTTCTTGCTAATTGATCCACGTCTCATTCAGAAATTCTTAGTTTTGTGGCTGGATCAAACCTGTTAAAGAATGTCGTCTCGTCCCTGTGTTCAAACCCCGATCTCTCCTTCTGACTGATTCCCCTGCACCATCCAAGAGCCTGTATTAAAGATTATTGAACTGTCCAGGGTCCCAGTTCTGGCAGTTACTGTACTTCTCTATGTGCCTGATACTATACACTTCTGGTCCTTGTTGAAGTATGCAAATATGGTGTACAGAGCAGGCCAAAAATGGCTGCTCCCTCTACCGGATTATTGTGCAAGTGCCAGTAATAATGCAAAAGCAGATTCTCTGTACAAAGATTGCACACATAACATCTTGTATATGTCAGCCTTCTATTCAGAACATCTATCTAGCGTCATCCCATTGATCAGTTCCAGTGCTCATTTTAACACCTATGAAAAAGTCATCTGTGAGATCAGTCCATCTGTGTACATCAAAGCCTTTTCCTGACATGGACACATTTTGCCAAATGGTAAGATGTTGCAGAGATGTTAATGCTGCACCTCAGCTACACTACAGATCACACAAATTTAGAGATAGAAATTGAAAAATCAGATAGTCATTCATGCTAGAAGTCATTTTGAATGGGTGCAAAACGAAAAAGATGTTACACAAGAGAAGAAAGGATTTCTTCCCTGCTTTTAAATGGCTCATCTCTTGATCAGGGAAGATCCCAATGTAATCCTTAATCCAGGTACCTAAAAAACTAGAAGTACACAGAGAGTGTAGACCTCCATCAAGGGCCCCTCTCCTGCATCCCCTCCTTTATCCAGGTCCCCACCGAAATGAGTAATGGGGGTTTTCATTTGCCCATTATTCATTCACCCACCGAATTTTATTGACATCTATTTGATTCATGCACAGTCCTTTTAAATGACAGACAGACAGACAGACAGCACAACCCTCTTGGCAGCAGTAATGAACACACTGAGTAATGACTGTGAAAGCATAGTTATAGAGTTTACATATTCAACTCGAGGAACAAGAAAAAAAACACAGTTGTGACATATTGAGTCACTTAACTTAGTGCTTAACACCACTTGTCTGCAACCTACAATGCTGTCTTAGGAGCCCTCCCCAGGCGGTTTAACCTCATACACACCTGGGGCCATGTGATCCCAAGGTGTCACATGAAACCAGGGGTGAGGGGCAAACACTCTCGAGTGATTCACACCAGGGCTCATGTGACCTTAACGACTCACATGATGCCTAGCCAGAGGATCGCCCCCCCAGGCTGCTTGCTTTCAACCACGTCCTCATTTTTGGTGATTGCCTCCACCCACTCTGGCTTAAATACCTGGGTTTCCCGCACTGACCCTCAGAACTGAAGAAGCCTTTCGGATGAGAGGCGAAACGTCTTCAAACAAAATAAGAAGTCCAGTTGCTTCCTGCTTTTTTACTGCTTTACAGGTCATCTGTTTTTATGTCAGAGTCATTTCTAAGTGTATTCCTTAAGCCAGTACCATCCCCTTAATAAAGTAAATTTTGAAGGCAGTGCTTTAGTTCTTATTTATTTATTCTAGGACACTATACCTTAAATTACAGTACATTTTTGAGAGCATAATATTGTTTACAAAGGTAGATTTATGATAGCAGCATATCAGTTATATTGCACAACTCTAACAGCACCAACATCATTTTAATGTCAAGGATGCTTTTTTACAGTTTCACAGTTCTGTATTTTAGAGTGAAGGTCCATTCATTTCCACTCAAGGTTGCCTGGGTTTGAGTTGCCTTGATTCAAAAAAACAGAGACCTGCTTTTCAGCTATAGGTAGCTAAGATATTTTACCATATGCATGCTCCCCGCATACACAGGACAGCTCTAAAACCTTTCATGTTGTTATTAGGTGTGCACTAGTAGACAGTGACGTCAATGAGGAAGTTCTATTCTCTTTTAGCAATACATTCCGAGTTTTCCACAGGTTATCTGCATCATCTCCAACACGTGGTTCTATTTTTCTCTCTATTATCTCTCTATAGATGAGGTGAAAATGTAAAAAATGATCCTCCGCCCATCAAGATTGTTTATTTATGGTGATGATGGCAGCTTTTCTTAATGGCTGCTATGGTTACCTTCACACCAGACACAGTGTAGAGCTCAGGTTGGCGGTGTTGCTGTCACTTGCGCGTTCACCTCACTTTTGTCTCATAACAGATCTATTTCATTGGTGGAGGTGTAAGGCGTCATACGGAGACGGTAAGTGGGGAGGGGGACTGATGATGCAGCCATTCTATCATGTGATTGTGTGCTTCTAAAGATGCTGGAGCATGACACGAATGAGTGCTAGGAAACGTAGATCATGATAGTGATCATGATTTCAACAATTCAATGTTACTATCTGGAATTGTGCTGTAAATCAGGACACATTAAATGGCTTAAAATGTGGTGTATTTGTGTGTGTGAGTGTCTCCAGGTTACTGAGGAATGTAAATGCAAACTGGGCTGCTCAAACAAAGGGAGGTGGAGTGTTTCTGAAACCCAATGCTACACTTATCATTTGGTAGTGTTTGAGTGTGTGTGTGCGTGAGTGTGTGTGGGTGTGCCTTTGTGTCTATGTGTATGCATGTAAATGTTGAAACGATACCTTACCAAATGAAATGACATAAATGTTTATAATGTTTGTGTAACAGTGGTAATTTTGGCAAATATTTTAGATTTAGTTTTAGTCTTTGGATGAGTTTTTTTTTTAAGCTTTAATCGAGCTTTAGTCAATAAGCTATAATAGTTATTTTCATTTTGAATGTTTAGTGGCAAGCTAAGTTGTCAGTATATAAAAGCTCCCATTTCTTCATTTTATTAGGGCCTGGGCACGAAACATGCAAAAGCCCCTGTACAGTGCAAGAAATAATTTCTGAAAGATGAAGCACATTTTGAGGGTTTTTCACAAGAAAATTCATAAATCCTTGCATATGCATCCGTTGTGGTAGAAACTTACATCTGATATGGGCGTGAGGGTCGGCGGCCTCTAAATACTTTCGTAGTACTATTCAATATAGATTCATAGCATGTCAATACAATAGCAGGCCTCTTGCACGGTGTTACCTACATGAATGCCAATTGGGGGGGCAAATGTATCATGTCCATGCTTACAAACATGTTGCTGACAGCCATACCCTAATCTCCACAGGAATTCAACCATTTTTATGTGAAGTTTCCATTTTTACTCAGTTTTTACCATCTCCATGGCTTTGAGTTTAATAAACTTCTCCTATAGATTTCATACAGTCAATTGCAGATTTGGTCAGGGCAATACTAACATATAGTATACATTTGAATAAATTACAGTGCCCTCCCAAAACAGTGTGTGTGTTTGTGTTTGCACACATGTACACTATTTGGGTATATACAGTATATACAGTATATGTATGTGTATGTATATATTTGTATATAAGCAGCTACAAAGTACACTTGTGACTGTTGCTTTTTCCCCTTTTATCTAATTGTATCAAATTATTGTATTGTTTATTATTATTTCGGCATCATCTTTTTTTCACCTTTTCTGTTCCACATCATTCGCTATTAATAATATGCTGCGTATATGCAATAGGTGTTTGTCATATGAATATATTCAGTTCTTTAGGAAGTTATTAAAACCCTCATGGCCTAGCTGTGGCCGTGGAGCAAATATTGATGTTTTGCCTGAAAGGCCTGCATCGGGAAAGGACATCATTCACACTTTGATGTGACTCTCCTTAAGGGCTGTTGTTGTTTTTATAGTACAAATTGTCCAACACCTATTTGCATAGTTTTGCCAGATATCAAAATGCTGATTGATGAGAGAAACTGTCCACTTTGCATCCCCAACTTCAGAACATGTTGGGAACTCCACTTGGGCGCACTGTTGTACATAGGGACGGATTCAAAATTGCATCTGGCATGTACAGTGGCTCTCACAAGAAATTTGCATTTGTACTATATAACCATACAGTTATGCTATACTGTGACTGTTGAGACCTACCTATTCAACAGTTGTTGCTGTGTCCTTGGAAGTGATGCTTCCACCAACTCCTCCGGGGGGACACCAAGACGTTCCCAAGCCAGCCGAGAGATATAATCTCTCCAGCGTGTCCTTGTTCTACCTCGGGGTCTCCTCGCCGATGGGCATGCCCGAAACACCTCCCCAGGGAGACGTCCAGGAGGCATCCTGACCAGATGCCCGAACCGCCTCAACTGGCTCCTCTCAACATGGAGGAGTAGCGGCTTTACTCTGAGCCTCTCCCGGATGTACGAGCTCCTCACCCTATCTCTAAGGCTGAGCCCAGCCACCCTGCGAAGGAAGCTCATTTCAGCCGCTTGTATTCGCGATCTCATTCCTTCGGTCACTACCCATAGCTCGTGAACCATAGGTGAGAGTTGGGACGTAGATTGACCTGTAAATTGAAAGCTTTGCCTTCTGGCTCAGCTCTCTCTTCACCACAACAGATCGCTTCAGCGTCCGCATCACTGCCGACGCTGCCCCAATCCGTTTGTCAATCTCCCGCTCCATTTTTCCCTCACTCGTGAACAAGACCCCGAGATACGTGTCCATAAAAATTATGAACAGAACCGGTGACAAAGAGCAGCTTTGGCGGAGACCAACCCTGACCGGGAACGGGTCTGACTTACTGCAGGCAATGCAAACCAAGCTCTGGCTCCGACAATACAGACATCGAATGGCCTGTAACAAAAGGTCCTCCGGCTCTGCTTCCTCCTCGGAATGCGTGTTGGTGGGATTGAGGAGATCTTCGAAGTGTTCCTTCCACCGCTGAACTATAGACTCACTTGAGGTTAGTAACTCCCTTCCCACACTGAGGACCACTTTCCCCTCCTGAGCTGCCGAACAGTTTCCCAGAAATTTCTTCGGCGCCGACTGGAAGTCTTGTTCCATGGCCTCACCAAACTCCTCCCACACCCGGGTTTTTGTCTCAGTGACCACCCGAGCCGGAGAATGCTTGGCCTGCCGGTAGCTATTTGCTGCCTCGGGAGTCCCACAAGCCAGCCATGCCTTGTAAGT
>KV751391.1:1863944-1875168 GCA_001698575.1 Mola mola
TCACACCCCTCCAGGTCTCGCCTGTCATTGCCACATGAGCGTTGAAGTCTCCTAGTAGGACAATGGAGTCCCCAGCAGGGGCACTCTCCAGCACCTGTTCCAAGGACTCCAAAAAGGGTGGGTAACTCTGAACTGTTATTTGGCGCATAGGCACAACCCACAGCCAGGACCCGTTCCCCAACCCGAAGGTACAGGGAAGTGGGGAGCTATTAATAAGCCCACACCTGCTCTCCACCTCTCACCTGGGACAACTCTAGCATAAAAAAGAGTCCAACCCCTCTCAAGAAGACTGGTTCCAGAACCCGAACTGTGCGTTGAAGTTAGGCCGACTATATCTAGCCGTTATCTCTCAACCTCTCGCACAAGCTCAGGTTCCTTCCCCACCAGAGAGGTAACATTTCATGTTCCAATAGCCAGCTAAAGCAACCGGAGATCGGATTGCCAAGGCCCCTGCCTTTGACTGCCACCCGATCCACATAGCACCGGACCTCTATGGCTCCTCCTGTGGGTGGTGAGCCCACGTGAGGATGGACCCATGTCTCCTTTTTGGGCTGAGCCCAACCGGACCCCATGGACAAAGGCCTGGCCACCAGATGCTCGCCTATGGACCCCTTCCCCAGGCCTGTCTCCAGGGCTCGGGTCCCAGTATCCCTCCTAGCTGGGTACAAAAGTCCTTGTTTGTCACCATCATAGAAGTTTTTTGAACCGCGCTTTGTCTTGTCCCTCACCCAGGACCAGTTTGCCTTGGGTGACCCTACCAGGGGCAAACAGCCCCAGACAACATAGCTCCTAGGATCATTAGGGCACCCAAACCCCTCCACCATGGTAACATGAAATTTTGTCTCAAGGATTCCTGGCCCCTTTTATGGTATCTTCGCACCTGATCGACAGGATGAGGTTCATCAAGAGGTCGAGTGCAAACTGGTCATGCATAGGGTCATCAATTTCAATAAGGAAAGTGATCCAAAAGTTAGTGCTTTTTTGATGTTCCACCCATTCTGTTGAGGCACAAAATCTGTGTAGACTGAGGGACTGAGGGATAACATAGT
Source organism: Mola mola (assembly GCA_001698575.1). Taxonomy (NCBI): domain Eukaryota; kingdom Metazoa; phylum Chordata; class Actinopteri; order Tetraodontiformes; family Molidae; genus Mola; species Mola mola. The sequence continues at coordinate 1,864,994 of KV751391.1, forward strand.
TGAAGAGGTTATTCAGAATATTTTCCTCCGTGTCCTCTTCAGCAATTCTCATGTCATGTATGCTGTAGACATTTAATTCTGAATATATAAAAGACACGGGATATATACTGCAAAGAACATGTGAGACTTGAATTCTTAAATTTGTTTAAGGCCCTGAATTCTGGAGCTTTTGCATCTTCATCCAGATGCTTATCTCTGAAAAGAACAAACACTGCATATTCTATACATCATACGTATGAATACACAAAAAAATCATCCATACATTAAAACCACATTGAATTAATGAATAATATGGATAATCTCACTACGGTGCAAAGTCATGTGTTTCTGTGTGTGTGTATGTATTATATATTAGGGATGCATCAACTCATCAGCTCTCAAAATCCTGATCGGCCAACATGTACGCGGTTTGCTGGTATCAGTGAATTGGCAAATAAGGTTGCATTCAGCAATTCACAAGCATTCACCAGTGACCTATAATCTGCTGTGTCTCATTGATTTTGTACTGGCTACACAAGCTAGTAATATTCATGGCCGAGGATTTCTGCTTTCGTTTGGCAATCCACCAATTATAGAATAGGAACCAAAGGAAGCAATCTTGGTGACTTGCAAGGGTGGGTCTTAAAGTTGTAGAAGACAAATTTTCTTTATTTCCTTGACCCAACAGGGTATCGGTGCTAGTTATTGACCAACTTGTATATTTGGTATCGGCACAGAATACCCATATTGGTCCATCCCAGGCATTTTTCAGCTGCTACAGCAGTGGCAAAACATCGGCATTTTCTTAAACAATATATATTTTTTTTAATCATCTTAAGTTTTGAAGAACTCTGTCAGCAGAGGCAGCTGTTAACTGGAGAGTTAACAACCAAATCAGTAATCACATCTGTTTGTGCTTATAGATGTGCCTAGACTTCAACCTCGCTGTGTTTAAAACCTCTCTGCACTGTTATGGCTTTCAGTGAAGACAAATATATACTCTTTTTCTACAGCATGATGGATCAAATGTGACTAATTTTGTGCTCCTGCAATGCTTATCTATTGTTTGGTTTGTTCGTTTTTATCACATAAAAACAGTTTTAATTGTGAAAAATATCCGCAATTATCAGCAAGAAAAATACTGGCATGCTGTAATGGCCAAGTGTGTGTGTGAGAGAGAGAGAGGGAGAGAGAGAAAGAGAGAGAGAGAGAGATGCCTAAGGAGTGGATTAATCATTTATTGAAAACAGCAGAAACAAACACAGTCTTGTCCTTCAGAAGGTGAGCAGAAGCATCAGTGTCTTATTTGGTTTGTTGGCCCGGAAGCTGCTCTTTCAGTTAGCTGATGCTCAGAGATTTTCCTCCTCACTGGAAATGCGAATCAAATACAGTAGAAGGGTATGGCTGATAAAAAAAAAACAAAAAGGCAAAACAGCTCTTTCAAACACTGCTATGTAAAGATGGACAAAGCTTGCAAGTTTTCAGTTGACCACCACTGGCAGTGGTGCAGGTCATACACCAAGTAATGTGCAATAAAAGAACAAAGTTATTATAAAATAGAGCAGTGAAACTGGTATTAGCAGCTCAATTTCATATGTTTGGTCCAGACAAGAAAAACAGGTTTTGTGTTTTTGTCTGATGTGAATCTATTAAAATCAACAGCAAAAGCACTGTCATACACACTGTTTTATTTGCGTTCTTATTTGGTTTCACTTCAGAAGTGAGATGAGAAGATCATTATCATTTTTATTTCTTTGAAAGGCATTGTATGGTGTTTTAAATACACAGAATGTGAAAAAAAAAAAGATTAAGTTTGTGTTGTAACAACACGTTAAACAACAAGTTTGTGACAAATAGTGTTGTTTGTGTCTGAATTAAAACATAAATAAATAAATACACCGTGTTGATTGGTGTATACGAAGAAAATAACTCAACAACGATCGACTTCTCAGCCAGATTAAATTCTGGAACTTTGACTTGAAAATTGACGGAGACAAGTATTGTTGCAGGTGTGCAGGGTTGCAGCCCATTGGATGCCCCACTCTTGATAAATGCTGCTATCTGCAGGCTAAATCTGACAACTGTTGCAAATATGCTGGGCACTGGCATTGCAGGGTATTGTTTTTGTCCCTGTTTTTCATTGTGTCCATCTGTGTGTGTGTGAGAGAAATAACTCAAATATTACTGGGTGAACCATTACCAAATTTTACAGGGGAATTACTATGGACAATAAACTGAAAAGATTAAATTTTGGAATCTCAGCCCTCAAAATTGACAGAATGACAAATGGAGAAACAACTGATAACAAGTGAGGAAGACTCACTGTGCAGGTGCTGCTGGTGCATACAGAGTTGTAGCCCACAGGATGCCCAATTTAATTCCAAATGTGATGATTAAAATTCATTTTAAACATGTTATGTTGTCATTAATGGTGATTTATTATTATTAATACTATAATTATTTTTATAACAACGCTTAGTTACTTACTATTGCTACCAGTATTATTAAGCTGAACCACAGCAGTAGGTCCAACCTCAAACGAATATGTCAAGTTGTCAATAACATTTTGCATGAGCACATGAAAACTAGCTATCAAGAGAATAAAAGAGAAGCAATAACTAAAAGTTACATAAATGGTCAGAACATACGGTTTCTACCTCACAATGTGGTCGTTGTATGAAACCATCAATACCATATAACCTCAGAAGTGCATTTCTGCTTTCTACAGATGATGTGGTTTTGTTGGCTTCACTAGTCTGGGACCCTCATGCATGCTCTGTGGCAGTTTGCAACTCAATGAGAAGCAGTTGGGATGAGGATGACATTGCTCTCTCCGGGTTGAGGATGAGTTGCTGCCACAAGCATGAGGTGTTTTTCACGAGTGTCTTTTGAGCTTTGAATAGTGACTATAAGAATGAGGAAACAGACACAAGCGGCCAAAAATAAGATTCCTCAGGAGGTCAGCTGGCCTCATATTCCACTCCAAGCTCATCACACTGTGATGAGCTTGGAGTGGAAGTTCTCAGTCAGATCCAATCACAATAGTACAAAGGAGTTTTAGGGCCAAGCATGAGAAAAAAAAAATTAGGAGATTTTTTTTCAATTATTATTCACCGAAGAGAAAAAAGTCAAAATGTCGATTAAAAAAAGAGAAGAAATGTTGAGAATAATGCTGAAATATCATTTGGTCAAAATGTTGAGAACGTAAAGACTGTAAACAGCACAGAGGTGGCCCCATTTGAATGGTCAGAATGGACAAATGCAGCGGTGTTGATCAGACCAGATATGTGCCACCTTTGTGACCTTTGTACTGTCACAGGTACAATAATTGATCAAGTTGATCCTGAAGGTGTGGAGCTCAGGCGTGCGCAGTGTCTGATTGAATTGTACTTTACATTAGTCGTTGGCATTTTGACTTTATTCTTGAAACCGCATTTCAACTTTCGACTTTGACTTTTTTCTCAAAGTGCATAATGAAAAACACTCACATGTGTCTCCTGCACCGTAACTCATTTGATTTTGAGGCCCATATCATTGTCTTAACGTACTGATTAGAAATTCTATGTTAAGGGCCAAACTACAAAAGAATTTTGAATCAGTTTTAGACAATCAAACAAAGAAAAAAAACTATTTTCTTAATGTTTGCACAGTTTTTATTGTATATGTCTGTCAGAGAGTCAATGCTATACATCATAGAAACATGAATTTTTAATTCTGTCCCAGAGAAGGAGAGTGTTTCCATGGTGTTTGACCTAAATGAGATGAATACTGGTTTATTCCATCATTTCTCATTAAGAAAACTGTCCTCAATCCCTGTAGATCTCTTTTGACTGATGCTTATGAACGTTGTAGTTAAGAGAGGACTTTTTGTCAGTGCTGAATATTTGTTATATATGTTCCCTATTAAGCAAATGTTTGTGTGCAATATCTTTTTTCTCCAAAGACATGTTCTCACTCTGCAGAGAGTCAAACACAGGAAAAGCATAGACTTTCAAATTCAAACATCCAGTGAGGACTCTATAAGCAAATTCTTCTTTAAGTATTATATTAAGTAATAAGCCCTAAAGTAAAATCAGGATTTTGTAAGTTCCGTCATGACTAACAGTATGCTGTATATCATGGTGTTTCTACTCAAAGCTTTTCCATAAATACTATGACAAAATCAAATTTCACAACATTTTTGATCATATAGCTTGATGTCGACACTGCGACAATATTGCAGGGATGACCATTGGTGTTTGTGAAGACAACATTAACACAAGGAGATTTTTGAGAAATAATGCTCTGTAATGAGAATTTAATGACTGAAGTGAGTAAAAGAAATAGTAGGACAGGTAGAACAATGATCATTTTACTTTAATGCAGGCTTCATAGGAAAAGACCACACCTATGCCATATCACCACATAACCATATCCAAAATCTCAAATGGTGTTTTCTCATATTACGATAATAATTTAAACAGCAAGGTCCAGTTAGGTTAAGTATTTGGATAGTGACACTTTTGTTGTTGTTGTCGTTGTTGTTATTTTGCCTCTCTACACCACAATAATGGATTAAAAAAGGCACCAAGAGACGTGATTGAAATGCGAAGGACGTGGCACATGCAGGCCAAACGTTTTACAGCATTTCTCGTTTGAAAAGGTGTAATAGAGATAATTCTTATTTCAGTTACTACTTTTATTAACACCCCACCAATCATCAGATGGAGACATAGATAAAAGAAAAAGCAGAGAGACACAAGGAGAAACCCCACTCCAGGTTGCCTAGAAACCTTTTGGCAAAGTGACAAAGGCTCATTAAGACAGAAACACTTAATGATTAAGCCCTTGGAGAGAAACACTTCCAAGATTCATTACGTACACCAGAGCTTCTCCATCATATTTAAATATGAAAAAAGGAAACACAAAAGACATTTTGTCATATTTTATACATGTGAATTTAGCAAAAAGCCCAGTCTTCTGCATTCATTCCGTCTAAGAACTCAAAACTGCTGCTTTATCACAAGGATTCAAATATTGACTGAAAGTCTTATTAATAGCAATTGTGAATGTTGAGAGGGACCGATTGAAGTGACTCTCACTCTGCGCTTTACAAGTGGTCTGACATATTTTCAGTTTGCTGTTGCGCACATGTGACACTGCAGTCAGTCTACAGGCTAAATGCGTAGCAACCAGGTTAGATCTCACTCCATCTCTCCTGTGCTCTCATGTCATGGATGTCTGTTTAATGTGCGCGTTGCATGAATTCACGCAAAATCTAGCAATATGGCTCCTTCCTGCAGGGTTGCATGGGGGGTTTGTGTTGTTTAAATCTATTATTTAATGTGTCATAGGTTTTTGTTGCTATTTATTTTTCCTGCTTTTGCTTCCCAGTAATTTACACGTCGTCCATTTATTCCCTCCATTTTTGACTGTTCTGCCCATTCTGATTGGTTCCCCCTCTGTCTCTGTCTTGCCCTTCCCTGTGTATGCATACAGTGTATGAGGCCATGAGCTCCCTCTGGGATTGTCAGATAGTCACGCCTCAATGGGTGCATTCCGTCTTGTGCTTCTCTGTGTGATCCTAATGTTTTCAAGCTTGGTTAGCTTGTTATTTAGTTAGTTAGTTCAGGACCGTGGCCTGTTTTTGGGGGTTATTTTTGTTTGGGGTATTTGTTAGCTAGATGTACTTCCTGATAGTAAATCACTGAAGTGAGCCTACACTGCTGGGGGCATCTACATTTAGGCACAGACCCATCTCCAGTGTTCCGACAACAAGACCTCCCCAACAAGTAAACTAGACTGAAAACTGAGGCTGTCCGTGTTCCAGTTGAGGTTACCTGGCTGAATCACTGCACAGCACATTAAAAGCAGATGATTATATACTGTAACTGCGGACGCATCATGCAAGGTTTCATTTCAATGTCAGGTTTCATTTCGAAAAACTTCCAGATGAAGGTTTGGTTCAAACTGAAGTCGGGTGCACATATTATAGTGATGAAATCTTTCCACTGAAACACGAACACAAGTTTGGAGTACCATTCTCGAGGAGACACACTTAGCTGGTATTAGAAAAAGACGCTAACAAGAAATCATACGACACGGAGTGAAGCCGATCTGTAAGGTGGCAAAAGCTGAGCTAAGCAGCGCCATCTAAATGTATCGCCCCCGACTGAAGGCCTATCAGCATATTTGAGGAACGTCATCAAGATTACCTCAGGTGACCCGTCACACCGGCCACCTTAGAGGGAAACTCTTATTACAAATGTATGACTTTTATGAAAGTCATACATGAAAGTATTGTTATGAAAGTAACAATTTTACATTTATTACTTATACTGGTGGCTCTGGACGTCAGTAAGTAACAAGACCTACCTCAGAGGAACAGCACACATGATTAATGACAAATGGCAATTTAAGAGATTCTAGTTTTACGTTTGTTGAATTGAGCTGAGACATTATAATAAAGTTGGAAAAGCTATCTGTCGTGCATTTCTTTTGTCAAGCACAACGCATGATGTTTGTTTCATCAAATTGCATTCACAGCCCATTTTGTAAAATAGCTTGAAGTGCAAGAATCTACGTTTAAACCTTTCATCAACCCTGAGGACAACTTGGTCACCAAAGGTTGCAAAGGATGTGTTAATTTGATTGCTGTGTTTCATTGTGCTCAGACAGGGCTGAAGTTACCTTTTTAGCATCAGCTGCTTGGTTCACTCCTCTCCATCACTGACTACTTGACTTCTTACAGGTTAACCTGAGACCCGTGACTGTCCCTCTCTGTTACATTCATGCCAGCATCATTTTCTGCAGCAGCACTCTCCTCCACAGCTACCTCCTCTGGTCTTTAATGTTCATACTATATATGGAAATTCAAAACGTTAGCAGAATCCTCACTGATCCTCAACCATTACGGGATTCTGGAAGTCTAAGTGACATGTTATTTCTCCTCTCTTTCCTACACTTCCCATCAGCTCTGTACCACTGACTTGATCATAAAACCATAAAAGCCATTTTATTTCCCGCAGATTGCAACTCAACTGGACATGCTTTCGGTACCAGGTACTGTTCTCAATTTTTGCTTTCCACTGCAGCAGGTGCCCATGATGTAAGTGGTATTCATACCTGATAAAACTGCTAATACTTCACTGTGAAAATAGTTCATTACTTAAAGTTTACTCATTAATGCACCTAAAGAAATAGAAGTGTTTTCCTATCAGCTGATGTTTTTGGATTAATTATCCTGCTGCAGATGTTCACAGTTTGCATAATGCGTCACATTCTATCAGATCGTCATGTTTGAGAACTACGTGTCTTTAAAAGCTTCATGAGCTTAGCGAAATGAGTGTTTACTTCACTTAGGAAGGAGGAGAATCTCGTCAGCACGCAAAAGAACAATTTTAACACAGTCAACAACAGTCTTATCCCCATGTTTGGAGATATGTGGTTTTAACAGGACAGGAATCGTTTTTGAGATTTGTACAGGCAAACAGATGAAAAGCTTCATCAGGTTCATCATCACAACATGTTTTTGTTTAAAAAATGTGGGTCATGTGATCAAAATTTGGGTTAGTATCAATGACCAGAAAGTGTTGTTGCTCAATCTGGACTGTGATTTATTGGGGACGACCCCATCCCACCTTAAAGGGAACATACTGTAGTTGCACAGTGGTAGACGGACTGACAAGTTCAATGTACCTGGCTGGTGATCTAAATCCTTGTGTTTAAGTGCTGCAGTGTGAAATCGCTTCGAAAAGTGTCCGATTTTTTAATACCAAATTATTGTAGCAAGGAGACTGACAGCAGTTCATTTGAAAGTGATCGAGTTAGAGTTGAACCCCCTTAAGAAAATGACTTAAGTCAAAGTCAAAGTTGCTCATAGAAATGTGTTAGAATGTACCAAGCACAGTAGCATGAAGCAGAAGTAAACGTACAAGACATAAACAAACCAGGACTTTTAACCCATTAAAATAAACTTTAGTAGTATTTGCACCATGAAGAGAGTTAGTGCTCATTACTGGGTGTCTCGAACATAAATCTAAATGTGTTTTCTCGCCTCTGGGCAAAGTGTGGAAAAGTACCAGATACTATGTAACAAAACAGATTTGTCGTCAATAAGGCCACGGGGTGTTGTTGTTGTTCTTCAGAGCTTGGTTGTGTGGCAGAAACACCTCCGGATGTCGCGTTGATGATGGTAGCAGACAGGGCGGCCATGTTGACGTCCTGAAGACAGGGCTGGATATCAGCCTTGTCTCAATGAGAGAGCACATGCGTGTCATCAAAAAACATCTAAAAAGCCTGTCCAGTTCTGCGTTAAGACAGATGAAACCAAGATGAACAGAGTGATGGGAAAGGAAGGAAGTTCTGCAGAAGGAAAAAAGCAGCTCAGGATCTGAAGGGTACCACATTACTATTAGTCTGTTTATTGTTGATTTAAAAACAGAAGAGTAAATATAATTAATGTATAGTGGGAAAGCAAAATGAACAGATTAACAAAAGAGCCAGAAGGCCGAACATCTGGAGTGAATCATTACACACATTCACACAAGCAAATATTATATTTTTTCTAATATGATGATTATTGTAATTACCAGTGTAAAAGGAAGCACTGTTTAAAAGTGTGTTTTAATCGTGGCACTCCACTGTGTTGTAGAGCAGCACAAGATAATAAGCAAGGTGTTGGACACAGAATCGTGGCGGTTACAGAGATTCATTTTTATCCAGGTGTTAACAACACAATTCAATAAAATGTGCAAATAGAAACAAATGAGAACGGTGTCTAACAAAGAAATCAATTCTTATTTTGGAATTGGAAATATGTCCGTCTGAGTAAAAGGATTTGTCGCACTGGGGTTAAAAGAACGCATATTTGTGGACCGCAGAATATTGCTGCATCGCTCAGTTGCATTCCCAAGGTTTCTCTTCGTTCTTTCCCCAAACACAAACGCGAGCAGAGTGTAACCTTGATAACGTCAATTAGCTTCTGAAAGCCTCTGCCTTGAAATTGGAGGAGGACAAATTGTTAGGTGGAGTTGATGATGATGTTCCTCCCACTGTGAAGCAACGAAGCTCGCTGCTGCTTATCTCGCACGCAAAGCAACCTGCGGGCATCTACCGACCACAATTGAAATTGTTCCCATGAGGTATCCATAAACTTTACAAAGACTCCAACAAATGTGTGTCTTGATTCAACTTGTCGCATTATTCGATCCATCATCGCTGCTTTGAAAAACTCTGAATCCCTAAGCTTCAAGCTCAAATCCTGCTGCCTTCGTGCACCTGCATCAGTCCCCCTCCCTGGTACCAACAACCTCGTCTAAAGCTACTTTAAAGGTCAGTCAACCAATCAGCGCGACAGTGTGTCAGCAAGTGCTCGGAATGGGTCTGTCCTCTCTCGTTGGCTCTACGTGAGTTATCTTCTCCAGTGATTATTCTCCTATGTCTTATACCCGTTACCGTTCTCTTGCATTTTAATCGCTTCAGCCTGCCACATCGACACCACTCAGTACTTCTACTCTGTAGAACCTCAGTCTACACCAGCTGCCCCTGCTCAATACAACCTGGGCCCACCTACCCTTCCCCTTTCTGATAATGAGAGCTGTTTCCTGGACAAAGAGAGTCCTTGAAGGACAATGAAAGCACGGGGCTGCTGGGGGAGGTATTAGTCTGTGTGCATTAGATAATGAGTGTCATTAACTGTGAAATAACAGTATATCAGTGTGTGTTTCCTTAACGCTTACGATGAAATAGTTTTGAACTATAGCTTGTATAAAACTTTGGTTCCGGTGTGCCAACTCTGTGGCAGAATTTCTTTAACCAAAGTGCAAATATTCAAGCTAATGTGTGTGATTCTTGATAAAAGAGAATAAAAACGTCCGCATCACCTCCCTTCACTGAGCCTCTCCTGAAAGTGGTTGGAGCCCCCGTTCCACCTCCCACACTGCTACTACTGTACATCTGATGGGACGAGAGCACGACTTCAGTACTCTCAGGTTCACGGTAAAGAGTTATTCTCGACGTCACAGAGTTTGGCTCACTGCTGCATCAGATCGTTTGTTTGTGGACCATTTTTGGCGACCAAATTCCCTTCACATTCAGTGGAGTCCAAAAGATTCAGCTCTCCGGGTCATGGCGTTCATTGGAGGATGAATTTTCAGTTCATCCCCAACAGCTCATGCTTTGGTTCTGTCCTCCTGCCTGTGTGTGTGACAGATCCA
>KV751391.1:1875195-1931597 GCA_001698575.1 Mola mola
AGACGATGATGATGCTGATGCTGCTGATGATGATGCGCTGCTGCTCCCGTATACCTTCTGTGTGTGGGCGTTGTGAAAACCTCCTGAAGCGGGGAGGGGAGGTGGTGGCGGTGGGACTATTTACGCACAATCTTCCCCTCCCATTGGCCCCTGCGATGCGCGGCGGTGACACGGCCACGGCTCCGGCGATAAAAACGAAAAGCGGCTCGTCGCGCAGGAGACACACGGGCTGCTTGAGAGCGGTCAGCGAGTTTCCACTCGATCCCACTGGGTAGATGCGCCTCTGCGAGTCTCAGCACGCTGGGAAGTATCTGTCCAAGCTCGTGAGGTACCGGCTCCACGCTTTATTGTCTTTTCCAAACTTTGATTCGATTCATTCCAGGTTACTCTGCTCTGCGATCGACTCGGTGCCAGCGCACCGTTACGCACTGCACGGACCGCCTGGCCAGCAACACGGGCTTCTTTCAACACCAGGAACACTTGCATGAAATTGACCAATGTCTATCAGTGCGGGCTAAGTCGAGTCATACATTCCAAGAGTCTGAGCAGTATCACAGTAAGCCGCTGTAACACTGAGCCATTCTAACAGTCCCACCTGTGCTGTGCATGTTTGTGTGTGTGTTTGTGTGTCTGTGTGTGTGCGTGTGCGTGTGCGTGTGTCACGGGATCTGGTGAAGAATGGAGTGGTATGTCCTGGTGCTGATGCTGAGCTTGCCGTCGTCCATCCACGCAGTTTGCTCGTCGCAGTGCCAGAAATGTGCGCAGCAGATCCTCAGTTCCGACTTCCGCAGCCTGGTAAGACGAAACACCGCGACGCGCACAGCTCCAGCTCCAGCTCTATCACTGGCTCAAACTTAGGAAAATGTCTTTCAATATTAAACGCTAATCTGTCTACTCTTGCTGGTGTGTTTACTGTTTCTGAATCCCGGCGCGTCGCGTAAAAACCTCTGCTCATTAATGGGACGGCGCAGTGTTATCTCTGTAAAGATACTTTAATCAGACGTTTAAAGGCTGATTTCTGACCAGTGCGCAGCTCCTCACGGTGCCATGTCGATGGTTGGACTCTTCTCTCTCCCTGTGGTGCGTGTGTGTCCCGCAGGCGTGCGGAGCGGAGCGTGACGGCCGGACCGGGCTGGACTTCAGCGAGGACCAGGCTGCCGAGGAGGAGGAGAGCCGGCAGACAGACTTGGTCAAACGCTACGAGGAGAACAAGAACGAGATCTCCGGCGGCCCGTGGGCCGGATCGCTGACCCAGAAGTACGAGGAGCTGCTGAAGAGGCTGGAGGAGAGACGCGCCGACGCGCCGGAGGACCAGATGCTCCCCAGCTCCGTTAAACGTTACGGCGGCTTTATACGCAAGTTCGGCCCCAAGTTTAAGAGGAGTAGTTGGGCGGAGGAGCCGAGCCAGGAGCCCGAGGAGCTGCAGAAGCGCTACGGAGGCTTCATGAGGAGGATCCGGCCGAAGTTGAACAACCTGAAGTGGGACAAGCGATACGGGGGCTTTCTGCGGCGCCACTTCAAAATGTCTGTGCGCTCAGCCGAGGACTCGAGCCTATAGATCAGGAAAAAAATGAATAAAAACATGCAGAAAAAGAACTTGTGTTGGTTCACATGCCCGCCGATCTCGCTTGTTGCTCTCGCTGACTGTGTGTTTCTGGCATTTCTGTCTGTCGGTCACTAAAGGATGCTTGTTTAATAAAAATGGAAGTGGATAAAAACAAAACACGCTCTTGTTTGTCACACAAGTTCTGTTCAGAACTAAAAGCCCACGTTTCCTTACATGACAGCTGGTACCTGGTCAAACATTAAAAAAAAAAAACCAAAAAACTTGTTCTACCACTCAACCTTCTTTATGTCTTCAGTCTGAATGTTTTCACTGAATCAAAGTCAAATGACTGAAGATCTAAAGATGATATGACGCTCAGACTGAGATGAGTGTGATCTGAATGAATCACAGCTTGTCTTTAAACATTACTCACTCCCTGACACCGCCATCACATCATCTCCTGTAACCTCCACACGTTTATCCCAACACACAAATACGATGGTCAGTCGGAGAGTTCATGGGGGCGGAAGCCCCAACAATTAGCATGAAGGTTAAATTCATTCGGCCTTATTCTCCTCTTTCTTCTAGTCATGAATGTGGAATATAGTAAGTCGATAAAGAGAAGGAGATACAGGTGGAGGTTTGCGGAGAAGTCATTAAGTCGTCCCCGAGGTGAGATTTTCTCGTCAGAGTCAGCACACGTCAGCGACACAATCTCAGAGGTATTTGTAAAATGGAATGAGAACATTTTGTTCGTCAAAACTGAGCTTTAATTTCAAAACTTTTTGGGGCTACATGGAATAACTGGCTACAGAAAAAACAGTAAGAAATATATCAGGAACAAAACTCTATTTACAGTAAACACATCATTTAAATGTGTTATGTTACATGTCAGCCGAACACTGTCAAACGTCGAAATGAATCAAAGTGAGTCCAGGGCCTGCGCGGGGAGACGGGGATGAAGGCATCTGTCTCACTGCTGCTCCGCCGGCAGTTCTTCATCTTGCTCCTTAACCTGCTCGGCTTCATCAGCCTGGCCTTCCTCTTGTGAATCGTCTGCAGCCGTTGCCGTGGCGTCCACCACGCTGATGCTGCCCACCTGCAGTTGGCCGGCAGCGCTTTGCGTGGCTGCCAAGTTCTGCAGAGCGGCCGGCAGCGTCACCAGCTGGAACTGGGGGCCGACCACCTTAACGAAGCTGCCGGCACCCGCCAGACCCTCCTGACCCGCCGCTGCGGACAGCACCGTCAGGTTGGAGGCGTCGGCTGCCAGCTCCGACCCAGAGAGCGTGGAGGTCAGGAGCGTGTAGCCGCCCAGGTTGGTGCCAGGTTGGGCTCCTGCCACGGTCAGCACTTTGCCCAGCGGCAGGCCGGTCAGCTGGTTGAGAGGCAGGGTGAGCTGGGTGGGAGCGGCGTTGACTGAGGCGGGGCCAGAAACGGCACGGGTCAGACGGGGACGCTTGGGCGCCGGGGGGGCCGGGACCGGGGTGAGGGTCATCAGGACGTTGTTGAGGTGCTGGGACTTGCTCTTCAGCTCCTTGGCTCGCTTCCTGTGCTCGTCACACTGCTGCTCCAGAGCTGCAGAGGAGGAGAACCATCAGCCACACACAAACACAAGAAGTTTCTGCTCTGAGCTACACAGGTGAAAGAGGACTGTATCCTGAGTGCTTTTCTACTGACCGGCTAGGCTGCGAGTGTACTGCTCTCTGTAGCGGTCCATCTGGCTCTTATGACTGGCCAGAACCTTCTTTACAAGGTCCAGCATCCCAAAGTTCTGCACTATATTGTTGAGCAAAACAGCATCTAAAAAAACAAACAAACAAAAACAACCGCAGTTCAAGTTGACTGAGACAGCCACACACAGACATGTTATCTACGTGGTGCATAGAAACTGTAACAGCTAGAGCAAACATTCGTTATGCACCAGAGATTTAAAGGTATTACTGTTGTCCGCGGTGACGCCATTACCCTCCAACCATGTGTGAACATCCCATTTGCTCTGATCTCAATAAATAATTATTATATCTCAAAAATTAAATGATGTCCACTGTGACTATAAGTGCTAAGAAACATTTGTTTTGTACATTCAGAAAAAATCTGGATCAAAATATGTTGTCATTTTATTTGGTAAAAGCTTCTGAAAAAAAATTTTTTTTTTTTCTTTTTTTTAAAAAAAAAATCTAAACCACAATTTTGACACCTTTCTCAGGGATTGTGGACTGAGGAACCCTTTAGCTTAAGCTGCACGGATTTTAGCGATACGAAGCGCATCACAATAGGCAAAGATACCCAGGAGGTAGCTCACAAACTATTTCAACAAGAGCATGCTACTGAACAGGGAGCGCCATGTCCCTGGAGTCAGAATTTACTGGGGACTCCTGATTCACCTGAACGGCATTATGGGTACTCTAGGAGCATTCTAGGTTTTTGGGGGATTTTTTGGGTGACCAGTGTGTGGAGGTAGAGGGGGTTCTTAACCTTTGACCTGCAGTGGTGGGTCACACACTCTCTCCTGCAGCCCCTTCAGCACCTCCTGCAGCTCCCTCTGAAAGTCCTCCACCACCTCCTCTAGAAGCCCAGCCTCCTTCACCGTACGCCAGAATGCCACGGAGTCCTCTGGACACACACACACACACATATACAGTATATATATATACACACACATTATATATATATATATATATGGCTTGATCACCTCCAATCGCAGTGACCCACTCGGACGTTTCCTCTGTCACCTCTGGAAACAGGCCTGCTGCTCCATTCGCTGCGGCACAAACAGGACACTATAAATCTTTCAGCCAGTCTGGTTCTTTGACCACTTTCTGGACAAAGGTTTCTTTATTTGACACAAAAGGTAAATTAATATATAAATGGGGAATCCAGTGGACTTCAACGCCCCCAAATTCAGCATCCTCAACAGCAGCACCTGCATAGTGAGTCTTCATCACCGTTAACTGTTTCTCTGTCCATTAGTCAGTCATGTTCAGTGCTAGAGGTCCCAGAATGTATCCAGCCTGAGAGCATGACCATATTAAGCCCCCTGTAAACTCTGGCTATGATGTGTTAGTTTTTGAGTTACATTATTCACAGAGCAGAGATGTTTCAGTAATGATCAAAAGGCCGGAGCTGCAACCAAGACTCAATCAGTCAAAGTAAAATTAGTTGCCAACTATTTTGATAATTGACTGATCATTTCATTTTGAGGCAAAAACATCGCATGTTGCTAATACATGCTGGTTTTGGACTCCTGTTATTGGGAATTAATTGTTCGATAACACATCCTGCCCAGAACACTTTTAAAATGACGCATCCTGGGGTGGGATCACAATCAGTCCAGAACTAGACAATGGCAGAGACTGGTGAACTTACAATCTACTGACGTGGGGTTGGCAGGAACCAGGTCAGCAGACTGATCACCACTGGCTTTGGTTCCTACCAGGTCGATCTTTGTGCTGCGGCAGGTGTTGGAGCACACCTTCCCATGCTGGTAGAAGTCCAGTTCACCCGAGTCCATGATCTTCCTGTGAGACGAAAACCACTGAAACCGTTATCTGATGGAACACTGTCATCCTGTGGCATGTTTGTTAACTGCACCTTGGAGTCAGAGCCTGCCGAGCCCCTGTGATACGGTGAGGTAATTACAGGCCTGGCTTCGAGCCGCTGTGCATGGGGCAATCTGAAGAAATGGCCACAGATAACGTGCACTAGCACACTTAGCTAATTCTTGGCAGATCTGATAAGCTCTGAGACGAGTCGTTGTTTCTATAGTATAAAGATTACTAATGTTTGTTAGTGGTGGGACACAAGCTTCTCCCTCCAGCAGACACAGAGCCCTGTCAGAGCTTTAAATGCAACATCACTGGGTCAGAGTTTTAGTTTCAGTGTCAGCTGAAATACACATGGCTCCATGTGTTGAAGGGCAAGGTGATCCACGGCCACACAGCTGCAATGCTCTGGAGAGTAACATGTTTTATGCACCCTTTTTCAATGCGTTTTGGCAGGGCAGGTGTTAATATTGACAAAATGTAAATATCCCTGAGTAAATGAGAATAGTACAATACGCTTGACACCAGTAGAAGGTAAAAGTGAGACGGGTTCATTTTAAATCTGAACTTCAGTGAAAATTTACTGTGTTGAAAGTGAAATCCATATGAATCCACATGTACTATGTCACATCACTGCATCCTGTGAAAATTCCCCTCTTTTAATCCAACATTTAACAACATTTTCAACTGAAACACTTTTTATCTCAAATGTAAATGGATAATCAACCTGATTTTCTCCAACATATATATTCTATGTGAAGCAGGTGAGGAAAAACTGCATATAAAAGAGGTTGTACAGTATGTGTTCAATAAAACCAAGTGAGGTTTGGTGTGTGCAGACCTGAGCATGGTGCCGTTGAGGCGGATGGCTCTCTTCCAGTCCTTCAAAGTGGATTTTCCTGCTAAACACACAAACTCCTTTGGGCTGATGAGCTGCTTGTTGAACTGATTGTGGATAAAAATAAAACTGCCGTGAGCTGTTGATCGTCTAAATCATCTCTACAGAAGTGTGATCTTCCTCAGGCCGGGACATTTCCTCATACCTGGACACATTTGACATTGATCCCTGGGCAGACAAATTTCCTCCAGACCAGCGTGGCTTTGGCGTCTCCACAGGTGACTGAGTAGAAGATGTCCGCCTCCACATCCACCTCCTCGGACAACTTCACTGCAGGAGGCAAACACGTCCACAATCAACACACCAGATCAAACAAGCATATGAAATGTTTTTACCACAGAATAATGTGTGATTTATTTTAAAATCAAATTTATTTCACCAAAAAAAAAAAAAGACAGTTGATCCACATAAATTGACGGTTCATTTTCTTTCTGTATCACTGCACAGAGGGAAGCGTGCGTCTACTCACAGATGAGAGGATAGCTAACATTACAACAAGACGTCAGCCATGCTTACATCCCACCCTGCCACAAGCACCAGATGGATGTTTCCTTCTGTGCGGTGATACCACGTAGTTCGGTGGAAAGGAAACAGTTCCTGAATGCAACTGGTCGCACCAAGCCTGTGGGTTATCATGGGTCACAGGATTATGACTGCTGGAAAGTGAAATTGCTCTTGAGTTGGCATGTAACGATTGACCCAACTCACGATTTTTTATTTTATTTCTTTTTTTTTTTCCAAAATGAGATTTAACACAACCTTGTTTTTCACAGAGAAATGAAGTCCATAAACACTGGAAAAAGGAAAGGAGCCCAGCTTTACAAAGCCTGGTAGTCCTGCAGGTCACATTACCGATGACCGCCTCTTCCTTTGACAGCGAGTCTGCTCCGCTGGCCTCAGCTGCCGCCTCCTCCGGGCCGACCGTCAGGACGTTGTCCCTGGAGGACCACAACATGAACCACAATGCTTTTACATCTAAAGTCTGCACAGCGAACAGTATGACAATCAGGCGTGTACATTACCCTGGCTGGGTGGTCAGCTCTGCAGCAACCAGCACTGCTTTGTCCTGCTCCTCCGCGGAAGGGAGCCCCTGCACAGGCTGGGGCATGGTGACGATCACCACCTCACTCATGTCCTCTTCTGATGAAGCCATGGAGGACAGCCGGATCTTCAAGACAAACTGCACCAGGGCAGAGACAGGAGCTCTGCTCACTAGTGTGTCATAGAAGGTTGCGCCAATATGGATATTCTGGGCCGATACAAAAAAAAAAAATGATAACGCACAAGACACCTGGCCGATTTAGGTACAGAAGTAAGACTGCACAATAAATCTGACATGCAAAAAGTACATTATGGTGGAGGAAACAATCAGGAGACTCCTGCGTGTATTGGTCTGTTTCGTGGAGCTGTGTGAAAGTTGAGCCTGCTTGTTTTAAGTATGTTAGCATCACATTGCTGGTAGCGTTTTGTCTCCAGACTGCGATGAGTCCACCGCCGGGCACGACACAACACACTTCAGATAGTGGATGAATCTCACCTTTAGTCTCAATGGGAAACCGAACGAGGCCTCTCCGTGTGATGAAAAGGTGAAGATGGGCGACTGTCAGCCCGACATGGTGGCGGCGTTACTGTCCGAACCGGTTTGATTCGGACCTATCGACATTACGGCGGGCTAGCATAGAGGAGGGAGCAGCTAATGCGCACACAGTTAGCAAGGTACCTGTTTCAACGCTGCGTATCAAACTTTGCAGCGGCAAACAGTTCGTAAATACACCGGAGATTATTTTCTAAAGATAAAGTCATTCCCCTCTTTAGATGAGTTCAAAATACTGCCATACCGCTTATTTCTTCTTCAGGAAATAAACAGTGTAAGCGCATTACCGCCACCTGCTGGATAGGAATGTGTGCCGAATCAAAAATCAAATCAAAAAACAAGTGATGTGAGGTGAGGTAATAAGGCTAAGGTAGAGTTTGAAATGTTAGATTTTTTTAATATTTTTCATATTCTTGGGTCCATTACAATGAATTAATTCAAGATAGATAATTTTAATAGTATAATATAGTCCATTCCACTCTTAAAAATATATGTTTATACATAGATTTTTTTCCCTTAAAGTTGTATAATTAAGTTAGTCAATGCTTTCAAGAAGTGTTCTACATCAAAAAAAAATATGGAGATAAGGGGACAAATGACTAATACTTTCAAAATCATTATTACAGAAGACACAGTTTAAGCGTTTCTGAATTGTGAAATTACCTGACTAACTGGATATGTATGATTTTAAAGGTAACTTTTTTAATATGGATGACGATACAATATTTTGGATTAAAATTCCAAACTGACATTCATTCTATTTTTTTAAAATTTGGAGTCCCAGAATGATTTAGCATGAGGAATTGTGGTTTCTTGGCAAATTTTCCTATAATGACTTGTGGCACATTTTTGTGTGTTAAACACACCACTCACCATTAGGTATGATTCAAATTGTAGATTCTTGCCACCATTAGATCAACAATCCTGTAAGCATTGCAACCACAACAACTTCAGGCACCTTTGGGGTAGCTGGAATTCCAAAATTCTTTAAAAACTCTTTATATATATAAGCCTGTTTTCCATTAATAGTTCTGTCGCATGTAACACAGTATTTTCATCCTAGCTGTTAATGAATAATGTTTGATCAGAATAGTCGAATGTCTTCCTTATACAAATGAAACATTTATACGGGGAGAAACTATGTTTATAGGTTAATAATCAAGACAATAAGGCTTACTCATGGTAGTTCAGCAGACTGACAGGAATCTCCTTTGAGAGAAGCTCAATCCCATTCCTTTCTTCAATAAGCTCTGGAATGATAAACCGTAATTTATTTTGTGATCCATTTTACTGCACCGTAAATTAACAGGGCCAAACCTGTTCTATACAGTCAATGGGGTACACTCCAGTCCAGTAGGTGGCGGTAAACAACCTCTCAGCTCGTTCTCCATCCGCCATTAAAATTACAGGAGGAGAAAGAAGGAAAAAAATATGGGCTCTTCTTCCTGTTTATACTGCTGACATTTCCTTAGCTTTGAAATAACTATTTCTGTTAGTCGGTGCCGCGTGAGTCAGTGAACTTGTCCTCAAAGATTTACTTGGTGCCTGAGAAGTGGCTTGTTGACAGACTCGAATATAAAATGGCAAACTTTGCTTGGTCACAAAGAATACTTAAGCTCCTCCGCCAAATGAATAGCTTTTATTTGCCAGGTAACAGTGAGGCGACTGACAGTGTGTGGAGTGTGAATTAAAGAGTCCAAAGTAACCATTTTGTTTCTGCAGGCTCCTGTCGGACTGACTGCTTTAGGTTTGAAATAGACGGGGCGCAGGTCGGCTGGATTCCTCCGCACGTCGCGCCACTGTTG
The DNA here is from genome assembly GCA_001698575.1 of Mola mola. Classification (NCBI taxonomy): domain Eukaryota; kingdom Metazoa; phylum Chordata; class Actinopteri; order Tetraodontiformes; family Molidae; genus Mola; species Mola mola. The sequence continues at coordinate 1,884,581 of KV751391.1, forward strand.
ACGCGGTACCCCGAAGTGTTCAGTCCGCCACAAGATGGCGCCGTGACTCTGTGTCCCAGCCTGGACTCGTACGAAAGGAGATCCGAGGGTGTGGACGCCATCCTCCAGACTGTGAGACGGGAATGCTCCCTGTCCAGCCTGGAAGGATGGAGAGATGAGGTGAGACTGAGCTCAGCTCACTGCGAGTGTTGTCAGTACCCAAAACTCCTACCTGAATAAAAGTAAAGAAACGTTTTAAAAAGTCTTGGCCAAAAGTGAAGGTCACCCTATCAACTTTAGTGAAAGTTTCAAAGTATCTGGTAAAAATGTACGTCTGATATTAAAAGTAATTGTCTGGCTAAAAAAATGCAGACAAGTATCAGAAGTACATGTTAAATTTACATATTTTTACACGCATGTGCGTGTATGTATGGTACATTATTATTCATTCATTCATGAATGAACATTATTATATCTTTTTATTTGATTGCAAGTAAAATTGTTTAAAAAGGCACTGCTTAGGCTCACCTCTTCTGTCAGGATTATGTTTTAAAAAAAAAAGTCTTAATAAACTGTGAGGCATTCTTCTCTTGCAGAGGTACAGTGTGATGCCAAAGTTCTCGGACCCTCCTCTGATGTGGATGGAGAGAGCAGCTACATGTGAGTGTGGCCACAGCAGCAGTGGCCCCATTTCAAGTTTTGTCAGTGTTGTTTTTGTGTCCACTGATTGAGACACTGTACCACAGGCCTATTTGGGGTGAAGCGGTATGGCGTCCATGTTAACGGTTACACCGTCAGTGACAGTGGGGAGGTCAGCATGTGGCTGGCTCGGCGCTCCGCCACGAAGCAGACATACCCGGGACTACTGGACAACGTGGTGAGTACCGACTGTATCTGACACTTTGCAGACAACAGATCATGTTGACACTGCAGCCACGGTTGCACACACTCAGGCTGGGACAATGTTGTACTGGTGTGTCCCAAATGTCACATTGCAGAAAAGAAGGGGATCTGACTATTCATTGCCTCATATCCTGATAGATTAGCAGCTGAAAAGATAGTGGACAGTAACAGTTCAACTGTCTGTACATGTGTATAATCTGCCTTAGAATAAGCGTTGTGGAGTGTGTTTGTAAAAGTCAAAGTCTGTGTGCACGTGACTGATGGGTTAAAAAATATTTGTCACATATAAAATAGTAATGCAGTGTTAAGCAGCAAAAGGGCAAGACTGCTCACTGACCGATGGAGAAGTTTTATCTATTTCGTTTGAAACGGAGCTGACATAGACTTTGGATTATAATGAATTTGTTTCAGTATTCTACCATCTTAGTTTAATAATATGTTATTGTTGAGCCTCTCATTAACACGTAAAATGAGCTGGAACACAATCACTTTGGGACCACAGCAAAGGCTTGTGATAAATGGGGGAAATTTTTACTTGGGTGATCGCAGGGCAAAAGAATCATAAAGAATTCTCCTAGTAGAATGAATTGACTGAGACCAGCCACTGGTTTCCTAAAGAGGTGGGGCAGTGACCAAACCCATGTGACTCAGATACAGGAAATGACTCATCAGTGCCTTAGTTTCCTGAATTGTTATTGTTATTGATTTAACCCAAAACCAAGATGTTTTCCTTAACATGACCAGTGATCAAAATGATACATAATTACTGATGAAAAGGGGGGAAAAAATGACATAGGGGTACGAATTCCGGTCTCATTAAAAGTTAGCCTCATATTCAACTGTGCTGCCATCCTTGTGACTTTTATTATCCCTGCTTACCGACAGAAGAGATTCTTCAGCACTGCTGCCCAGAGGCTGCCTGACAGAGAAACACAACTGCCTGTTGTATTATACTGTGAAACTGTCAAACAGTAATGTCTGATGTTAGCTAATTCTAAAATGTGTTGTTTTGAATATAACCCGATGTCCATCTGGATTTTCAATGTGCATTGTCTTTTTAAGTTGCTTATCATTTAGGAAATTGTGAAATTCCAACTTTTTGTCAAATTCAATATGTTTAAATTATTTGCAGCCTGAAACAGAACAATCTGACAATTTGAGCCTTCCACACTGAGCGAGAACATGAAGTTCAATGTTTCAAATTGCTCAGTTGAATGTGTTGTGTGTTGGAAGGCAGCGGGCGGTCTGGCTGCTGACATTGGCATCAAACACACTCTGCTCAAAGAATGTCAGGAGGAAGCTTGTATCCCAGCAGCAATTGCCAAGAAGGCTCATCCTGTAGGCACAATAAGGTGAGTTTGATCCCAGCACTGATTAAAGAAATAATCAAAGGATGGTAAGTTATTGCCCCCAAACCTGATGAAATAATAAACCATTATAAAAATAAACCAATTTTATCCATGTAGCACATTTTATTCAAGTACACCTAATGTACTATTCATGGAGCATTTAAAAACAGGCATAAAAATCAGAACACAATGAAATGGAAAACTCAGAGAGCACAAATCTCCACTAACGGCTCCTTTAAAAACAAAAATTCTGCATCCCTTTATCGGGATCTGCACAAAATGTATTGTTGTTTGTCTCATTCCCCAATCCATAGTAGGATTGATAGTAGTTTATACATTATCCTGATGACTGACAAAAAAACGCGTTGACGTGTAAAATTGTAGATGTCAAACGGTAAAAACACAACGTCCTTAATGGAGGTAATGAATGACACACCGTGAAAGTATGTTGTGGTCATGCTTACGTGTGAAAAAGTAGCTGTAGACTGTCCAGGTGCTGCACTGGTGTTTTACATCAAATTACTGAAAATAACTACAATTCTTGCATGCACCCCTTTATCTGTATCTGTACCTACATTTATGGATTCTTTTTTGGCCAATTCCTCATCTTTCCAGTAAGGTTTATCAAAATCCAAGCAGCAATTTTTGTATAATCCATTCTGCTAAATGACAAACAAACAAACAATAAAGGCAAACAAATGCACAGGCCTGAAAACACAACATCTTTGGTGAAGAAAATAAAGAACAGAATCACACACAAAAAGGTACGGTGATCAGTGGGAGAATATAAGTGTCTTCAGGTTGTAAAAATGGACACAGTTTTGGTGGATTTGGGACAATCTGTAAATGCTGACTAAAGACATAACAAAGGTCCAGTCATTTCTACTCATTTAATGTAGAAATGGTACATATTATGTCTTAAAGACAGCTGAAAACTGGTCTAGTCTCAACAGTCCTTTTAGAGTGCCTTAAGGTCCTCTGAAGAACCACATTCACAGGCAGTGTCCGAGACACTGCAGGATCCTCATCATTGTGAAACACGCTTCATTACATCCCATAATTAACTTGTAAAATGTGCTTTCCAGCTACACCTACAGTAATGACGAGGGGGTGTTTGCAGAGAGTCAGTTTCTCTTTGATTTGGAGCTTCCTCTGGATTTCCAGCCCAGAGTTGGGGATGGAGAAGTGCAGGAGTTCTACCTCCTGCCTGTAGATCAGGCAAGTGTTCTAACAAGTGCAGCTGTGGAATGTCATTGTAATTGGTGGTATTAAAAGGACCAGGATTCAGATGTGATTAAAGTACGAGCGAGGTGTTATGGCTCCGTCTTGGTTTCAGGTGAAGGAACTTGTGGCCACTGATGACTTCAAACCCAACTGTGCCTTGGTGGTTTTGGACTTCCTCATCAGACATTCATTCATTGAGCCAGACTCAGGTTGGTCATCTGCATTACCTCCACTGTTGACTTCAACGATTCAGTCCATTGAATCTTTAGCATCTGTTGGTTGATGCTTTTCATTTTAGAGCCATGCTATCAGGAACTTGTGGCAGGACTCCATCAGACATTGGAGTGAGACAGAGGAGCGAACCCATCACCAGAGGCGAGATACCACAACACCTGTTTCTTGTTTGCATTTATCCCAGAAAGTGACGCATGTCCACCATGCAGAAGCCAACCATATGTCATCTACTCCACCAGCATCCACAAAGAACTGACTGGAGTGTTGCAAAAGAAGGCTGAAAGAGTTGGTGCTTCTCAAATTTAAAGATCTTCCATGGAAGTCAGTCCTGGAATGTACATAATGGAACAAGCGAGCGAGTGTGCCTCATTGTGGAAAGTTTAACGTGATCTTTTGCCTGCTTATTTCATCTCAGGCTTGCTGAAGATACATATATGCACTCTTGAAACTGTCCTGGACATTGGAAGTGCTGCTTTCTGCTGCATTTCCCTTTAATGTATTTGAGGATCCTTTCTTGACATTGAGACACGCTCAGTCAATGATGGCAGGTGAACTGAGTGCTGGATCTGACTGGATTTACTGGAAAATACAGATAGATCTTAGACTCTCCAAACTGTCAAACTCTTTACTATCTAAAGTAGCTCCAAAGAAGAAGGGAGCTCTTAAGATGAATCTGAAGTTTTATTAGTTCAGTCATGGCTTGCCCAGTTGCTTGTATTCTCATTTATAGTCCTTTCTTCCAGTATGTGGTCCAGGCTTTGTTCCTCCATTGCCCTCAACATTAAGGATTCATTTTTGATACCTTTAATTGAGGTGTAGTTGACCCCAAAATCAAAAATAAAATTCCCTGTAGTGTCGTTTATCCATCTAGTTTTGGTGTGAGTTGCCCAGTTTTGGATATATCTGCTGTAGAGATGCCTGCGTTCTCTCCAATATAATGGAATTAGACAACTCTTCACCTATGGTATTCAAAGCACCCAAAAGTAGATTTAAAATGTCATTTTTACATGAAATCGTGTGCATGCAGTCCAACCTGAGCCATACACAGTCTTTAAGTGATGTCACAGCTGTTTCTCAGTCTGGTTTCTTCCTGTAGTTTCCGTTGTAGCTTCAAGAATCATTTCTTTCATTTTATACCAAAAATTGTTTTTAGGTACGTCTGAATAGTTTCATTGAGGTTCAAGCACAGGCTTCATTAATGGATGCTGTTTGGTCATTTTTGAGTTTGAAATTGACTATGTAGTTTTGTATCTATTGGCAATGATAGGTAATCTCGCTGGATTAGATTTCAATTTGATTATTGAACTAAACTCATCCAATGAGAAGAAATTTTATGATGTTGATTTTGTAAAATTTGGATGTATTTTTAAAAAATCAGTCTGACTTCCACTGGCTCAAAACAGCAGCAAAATAGGAATGCTGCTTCACTACTATCTAATTTCCATTCTTCCAAATGTCCTCCAAATATATGAGGGTATGACTTGAAATAATTGAATAAATTAATTATCTGCATTTTACTTATCTAATCATCCCTACACAAACTAATATAACTCTAAATGTCCTCATGTTGTCAGTAGCTTTTTTGCCAGATTTCTGTGCCATCTTTTTAGGGATTTAAACTTGCTGCCTTTGGGCTACTAGTCCACGACCAGTCCGTAGAAAACGTACTGTTCAAGTTGACTTCCTATTATCTCCAGCAACCCTCTACCACCGCTGATCTGGAAAGTTAGTATTTTAATCAGTCTCTAGTCCATGAGTAGATGCACGTCCTTCTGCACACTGGCACAGAGAGTAAATAGCAACAAGGAAGATAGTCAGGACTGATAAGAGGATAAATTATGTTAGAAACACCATCTGAAATAAATTACCTGTGTATTGTCGGAAGGAGAACAGTTGGGAGAGCGAAAGCTGTACTAGAACTTTGGCCTCAGGTCTCAACACAATGAATGTAAAGATGAAGTTACAAATTTAGTAGTTTATAGTATTAATAATAGTGGTGATGGTGACATTGTAGTTTATTTATACAACACTTGTGGTAATATGTCACAGTCTTAAAACAAAACGTTGAACAATGAAATTAGGGTTAGGGTTGTGAATTTTCCCTCACTATCCAAGAAAAAGTAATTGGAATTTTTGATTTTGGGGTAAACTGTCACTTTTAAGTCATAATTCATTACTTCAGTATGATTCAATCCAAGTAAACTTGCCCTATTTATTGAACATTTTTTGAGGTAACTGATCTTGTGTTTTCTTAGTCAAATATTTAGAATCTGTAGCAGAAAAAGTTGATTTTTTTTTTAACTTTTCATCATCTTCATATAGAGTAGAATAGACCTTTTTCACACTTGCCACATTGACAAGAAAGACAGGTGTAATCAATAAAAAAGTAATTAAGGCTCTGTTCTATTTAGTATGGCACTGCCTCACCTGAATGGTACACTATGATTGCTTACGTCTGTGTTTATCACACTGTTTCCTGCTGTGAGAATATACACGTGTCTGCTTTTCATTTCGTCTATATCTGCATCAACTTATCCCAATTCTATAAAGCTGTTTGAGAGCCAGGATGTAATTATTGAAACTATAAAAGAGTCACAATCATTTCCAATTTATTTCCTTAAGATTACATTAAAAAAGATGACAGGAGAAAAGTAAGAACACATTTGTATACAAAAGAACAGTCCTCTTACAAATAACCAATACTTCAGGAGCTGCTTGCTTCTGTTATTTTGCCATTTTTTTCCAAAGTGTGTACCACACTGACCTTTTCTTTAAGTTGTGTGCAAACAGTACAAAGTAAGCCAGTAGCATATCACAAAGATAAAACAACATACAACAAAATATGAGGAAGAAAGAGAATAGTTGTAGAAATCATGGGTGAACTTTAGAGAATCTAAAAAAAATGTTTTAAAGAATTGGTATTTAAATAATGGGACTTTGTCTAATACGAGCCCAACAACAAAAGATAAGTCAGGGTTAAAAGCAGAGAGGTGTGGATATATAATATTACTGTATGTCTCTCTTATGATAAATTCAGTGTAATGTACATTTCAAAAAGCAATCACTACAATCAAGTTTCACTTCCACAAAACTGTCTTCATTCACTAATTATTCAGTTTCTTTCTTTTTATATTGATGTTAAGTTAATGTCACTTACCGAAAATTTAAAAAAAAAAACTGCTAAACGAGCAATTTTGTCCCCTGAGCTGCTGGGGAAAAAAATGATACAACATGTGAGAGATGATGCTGCAGAAATGTACTTTGCAATGAATTTGTCAAAACAACAGGTAAACATAAGTTTGCATCATATGAGAGCTGATTAAAATATAATGAAACAAGAAACAAGTTAAAACAGTATTGAAAGCTTGCTTCCAATATAATCCTGTTTTACATCAAGGTCTGATCCTCAGGGCAATATTAATTTATCACCCTTTTATTATCCACATTAATCCAATCTCATACAGTTCCCTGACAGTTGCAATCATTAGCAGGATTGGCAAAAGACAATAATTTCTCTCTGTTCTTTGTAAATGAATGGAAGCTGTTTCATAAAACAGAAACGAGTCCATGCAGAGCTCAGCTGGTCTGAGTCTACAGGGAAATGAAGGAGAAACTAGACTTTTAGAATGGTAGAACAAAACTGCAAGAAAGCACACTGCAGGCCACAAAGTCCTCCAACTGTTAGTTAAGCAGACACGTCTGTGCCCACCCCCATTCAAATCTCTTCAGGAACTGGTCAACCACAAGAACTAATGAGTTGAGAATGTTGAACAGACCGTTCCCTACTCTTCACACCCTAAAAATTTCAGGTCAAATAAATGCAAAACCCACATTTACAGTATTTTTGTATATAAAAACTCGAGTCTACAGTCTCCAAGTTTAATGTTTACAATCCCTTTTTCCTTTGCATTTAATTTTCACTTTCTTCCTTTGGCCTGGTTTGACTTCCTTCCCTCATCCCTCTAATGCTCCAATCAGCTGAGCCCACCTGAGACAAAGCAGTCAGAGGATGGATGTTTTTCCTGTCTTGAATTGCCTCCCCCTCCCACCCCCCCTGACCCTGCATGAGCTGATGCTCTAAAGCAGAACACACCCACCCTTCTTTCCTCTTCTTTTGGCCTGTAGCGCTGCCCTGGTGGCCATCTCAAACACATCTCTCACGCCGTCCTTGGTCTTGGCTGAGCACTCTAAGTACCCGAAGGCATTGATCCTGTTAGCCATGTCCCTCGCCTCATCTGACTTCACTGGTTCCTGTTTGGACAGAACAAATTTACTTTAGAATTAAGAACAGATTTTAAAAACACTTGTAGGAATACTGTTACATGTACAGTCCATCGGTGATTAAAAAAAAACAAAAAAACAAGACCTCTGAGCACTACACGAGTGCACCTTTGAACCTCACTAGCAGGTGTTCTCTAATTCCTGCCTCTTTTAGATCCATGATTGAAACATAACGATGGATGACACAAGAGCTCCCGAAAAGTGAAGACAAAGCATCCCAATCCCAATCCCCCTTTGGTGGTAGTCTGCAGCAGCCGCCTTCAGTTGTTGCTCATTTATAGATCTTCCTGCCTTCAGTTCTGTCCTCAGTGAGAAGCTGCTCTATTAGGTTAAGATCAGGTGAATGACCTGGACAATGATGAATATCCCAGTTTTTTTGCCTTGAAAAGATCTTGGGTTGCTTTCACAGTATGATTATCATTATCCATCTGCTCTATGGATTGCTGTCCTATCAGTTTCAGAATTAGTCTTAAGTGTAGCCCTATACACCTCAGAATTCATCTTAATGCTTCCATCAGCAGTCCTATCATAATAAACACCGGTGACCTAGTTCCTATGGCAGCCATACATCCCCAGTCCATTACACTGCCCCCACCATGTTTTATTAATAGTGTGATATGCTTCAAATAATGTTACTTTCCTTCTCAAGACTTTTCTCTTCCCATCATTCTGGTACAAGCACACATTGGTTTCATCTGTCCAAAGAATCCCTTTTCAGAACTGGGAAGGCTTTTCAAGGGCTTGTACCTTGTAGTAAATTGTCTGTATCTGCAATCATGTGGGTGTCTATTGATTGTATTGACATTGACAATGATAGGTTTACCTCCTTGAGATGGTTTTGACTTGGCTGAATGTTGTGAAGGGGTTTTTCTTTACCAAGTAAATAAATCTGTGGTCATCTACTTTAGTTATCTTCTGTGGTCTTCCAGGCCTTTTGAGCTTGACAGTGGATTCCTTCTTTTTACGAATGAACTATTGATTTGGTTGCTCCTGATCTTTTTGCTGTCTATCTGATAGGTTTATTTTGTTTTTTTAAGCCTAATGGTGGTCTCCTTTACTTGCATTACACTTGTCAGATACTCCAATTGGTTTTCCTGAGCAAAGCGACTCCTTCCTACAAATGGCATGAGGAGCATTAGGCAGGAACAGAGGAGCTTTTTTCAAAAAAATCATCCGTCTCATGTGTTATTGTCAGGAAATAGTGATCATTTTAACAATTATGACAAAAAGTTATTTTTATAAATGTTACCTACTGCAGTTGTAAATGATGAACAGATTTTGCCAATAATTACAATGCATTAATCTAATACAGATATGAATTATTCTAAAAAATGGGTTAAGCTTAGTGTTAGGGTAAAGAATTAAATATAGAGGATTAAATATAATTTTGCAATACAATTTTTACTTGTGAGAGTATATCTTCTCTGTGTTTTTATAACCATTACTTAAGTACAAGATCTGAGTACTTCTGCATTTAAGAACCACATGTCGATAGTGGTAAATGACAATACATAACTCTTCATAAACATTATATGGGTGCAATGCAAATTGTATTAATAGGCTAAATTTTAGCATAAAATGATTAGCATTGTAATATTATTATTATTAAGGTATTCAAATTGTACTGTAAAGAAGAAGATTGACAGTATCAGTAATAAGCTCACAAATAATAAACATTTTGACTACAGTGGGACTTTCAGGTTCAAGTACCTTTAACAGGTGTTATTTATTTAGATAATTTATTGTAAAATACATATGTGTGTGTATAGAGCGAGAGAGAGAAAAATCTCTCTTTAGCAATTTCAAGATATTACTAATGGCTTCATCAGCTAATCAGTAGCTGTCCAACCATAAATAGATCCTAGAAAGTGATTATGATGCCTCAGTGCTCACTTACTTGTTTCATCTTGGCTAACTCTCGACGTGTGTGCTCGTCATTCCGCAGGTCTTTCTTGTTTCCCACAAGAATAATGGGCACGTTGGGACAGAAGTGCTTCACCTCAGGGGTCCACTTCTCTGGAATATTCTCTGCATCGGGCAGAAGGCGTACATGTTAAACACAGAAGAGCAAATGCAGACCAAAGTTTGTCTCAAAAACATTGACAAAAAGGAAATCTTACCCAAACTGTCAGGGCTGTCGATGGAGAAACACATTAGGATAACATCTGTGTCTGGATAAGAGAGAGGTCTGAGGCGGTCATAGTCCTCCTGTCCTGCTGTGTCCCAAAGAGCCAGCTCCACCTGTAAAAGCACCACAAGAGTAGCGGCTTGTTACCAAGGATGTCGGACATCATCATCATCAAAAAAAAAAAAAAAAAAAACAGAAGCAGGGGCGTAAAAGTTAGCTTCGCTTTGTCCCAAGTTCTAAAACACCCCAACCAACACTTCTGGTATCTCATCCAGGAATATCAACTTAAAGTTAACAATTTGTGATTTCAGGAGAAACTGAACTCTGGAAATTTTTCTTAACAGCTAATCTTAGTGGTTTCCTGAAGTACTGTTGTTAGCTGGTTGCCATGCCAGACCTATAATCAACTGTTATTATTCACACTGCATGAGCACATATACTTTCCAGGTCGAGGCGGGGTGAGGCAGAGGCTTTCAAAGAGGGTTAGGCAGATTTATCTACCAATATTATCTTTTTGCATATCAGTACTCTATATGTGTTGAAGGCCCTGTGAAACCTGTTCCATAAAAACTAATATTGTCCTGTTCAGGTTTTTGGGTTTTTTTTGTTATATGATTAACCGGTTGGCATATTTTGTCATCTAAAGAGTGTCAACAGTTGAACAATTCAGTATTTACAGTTACATACACAAGTATTTGGACAGTGACATAGTTTTCATAATTTTCTCTCCATACACCACCACAACTGATTTAAAATTAAACGATCAAGATGTGATTGAAGTGCAGACTTTCATCTTTAATTTAAGAAGTTTCACAAAAATATGGCGTTTACCAGTTACAAATTACATTTTGTGCAGTGTTCCTCCATTTTAGGAGCTCAAAATTATGGGACATAACAGTAAATATAACTATAGTTTTTAATACCTGGATGAAAATCCTTTACACTACATGACTACCTGAAGCATGGAGCCCATGGACATCACCAAATTCTGAGTTTCCTACCTGGAGATGCTTTGCCAGGCCTTCACTGCAACCACCTTCAGTTGCTGGCTTGTTTGCAGGTCTTTCTGCCCTCAGTATTGTCTTCAGTAACTAAAAAGCTACTTTATTGGGTTGACATCAGGTGACCGACTTGGCCATTGAATAATATTGTATTTCTTGCCTTAAAACTGTCTTGAGTTGCTTTTGCAATAAGTTTAGGGTCATTATGCACCTACACTGTGAATTGCCATCCTACCAGTTTTGTAGCATTTGGCTCAATGTTAGCAAAGAATATAACCCTATACACCTCAGGATTCATCCCGATACTTCTGTCACCAGTCACATCATCAATAATCAGCAGTGAGCCTGTTGTATTGGCAACCATACATGCCCATGTAATAACACAGCCTCCACCATGTTTGACACATGATGTGGTACGCTTTGGATCATGAGCTGTTCCTTTCCTTCTAGACACTTTTCTCTTCCCATCATTCATGCTCATCACCAGTTTATCTTGGTTTCTTCTGTCCAAACAATTTGATTCCAGGACTTTGGAGGGTTCTTTAGATGTTTTCTGGCAAAGTCTAATCTGGCCTTCCTGTTCTCAGTGTTACCAGTGGTTTGCACCTTCTTGTAAACCCCCTGTATTTACAGTCATGATGCATCTCTTGATCGAAGACTTTTACAATGATACGCCTACCTTCTCCAGAATATGTGTGTGAAAATGACACATGACATTTGTCATTATAACAATGAGCTTACCTGTTTACCATCCACCTCAATATCTGCCACGTAGTTTTCAAACACAGTAGGCACATAAACCTCGGGGAACTGGTCTTTGCTGAACACTATGAGGAGGCAGGTCTTGCCACAGGCTCCATCACCAACTATCACCAGTTTCTTTCTGATTGCAGCCATCTGGAAGAATAACATGCAGTTCAGAAAAGGCATGTGTTTAAATGAAAGTGCACAACCAATTGTTCAATTTGAAAAATAAATTTTTCATGCTTCAAAATAATCATTAAATAATTGATGAAAATCCCATTACAATGTGAAACATCCTCATTAATTACAAGCCCCTTAAAGTACAATTGTGATTATTACAAAAGAGCATTATCAGATAAATTTAACTAAAAATTTAACTAAAAACTTAGACCGGGCAACATATGTCATAAATTACAATGTTTTCGATCATATATGTTGATATTGATTCTGCAACAATACTTTGGAGATAACTATTGGTACTTTTAACAAAATACTAACACATAAAAAAATTTAGATTAATAATCATCAGTAATTTAGATATAATAACTCAAGTTAAAAACTTCTTTGTGTCACAAAATGAATCCAGCAGGATTGTTCACTTGTCCTTGTGCTTTGCGGGCATGACAGCGATTACAATACAAACAAAAACAGAGCCAGGTTAAACTTCTGTGCTGGATGACTTGGTGTTTTTCCTTTTTTTTTAACTGGAGTTATCCATGCATTTATGCTCAGGCCCCTGCTGGGGAGGGGGGGTTTCCTTTCTATTATGCAATACCTTTGTTTGTCAGAAGAAGAAGATGGTCCCTTGACCTCAGAAAAATCTGAATCTGACTAAAAATGGAAGCAGTTTACTGATTTCCCAGTGGTGGAAAATTAGTTGGAGTCAAATCACCTGCACAAATTGTTTCTTCTGTAAGCCTTATGCAATGTCACCTTGACTGTGATACACGCAATACCACTGCCCTACAGTCTAGTAATGATATGTGCCTATACACTCAAAAAACAGCAATTTTCACACATCAAATTTGCTGAGCAGCAAAATCCATCTACTGCACCGCAACTATTTAAGATAAGATGGGTCCTTTATTTGTCCCACAGTGGGGAAATTTGGATATGACAGCAGCAGAGTGTATAGAAATAGCAAGACCATTTAAATTACCACACAGTAATAATAAATATTAAAAAAAAAAAAATGTAATCCAAAAAATATTTTATCAGTATATACAAAATGTACACAAAAATATCAATATATGCAGACATATACTGAATAATTGTGTATGTATTGTGTATGAGTTTCTTCTGTCTTACATTTATGACAGGGGAGTGTTACAGTCAATGGAAACATTGTCTACAATGTCTGTTGCACATAAAACAGGTGCTAAACGTCACATATTTGTGAAACTGAAAAAAGTCAGGGGAAAAAAAATAAATATTGAGCATACTTCATGATGTGATATGTAACTCTAAAACAATGTGGGGTAAGAGCAACATTATTTCCCCCCCACTGTAAACAACACACAACCAACACATGAACCTCTAATCTTTTCTGAAGGCCTGAAAGCAAAAATAGGAGATGATCAGTTATCCTAATTTATTTAAAATAACTGCCCTTAGTCAATGTCGAAAAACAAAATACATAATAAACCTAAGGAAAGCATGATAAATTTACCATTCTTGATCTAAAAAAAATGTCAACAGATTCCAAACAGTTGACTGATTAGCCTGATGAATTTCTTGTGGGCACTTTATTCCGAAGTAGGTACAGTTAACTGTAATTCCAGGATATAATTCGCTTCCTGTCTATATACCGTGGCATCCAGTCAATGCAAAATAAACATATTTAGTAGATAAATCACCTGATCTTCCACATTCAGACGATATCATATATAGCTAGTCTTTCTATGAGCACATATATGAAGTCTTCACCGCTTTAGCGAATGAACTGAGACTTTAACTGCTTTTACACACTCGACTTGAGCAAGTTTATGTTCCCCTGTAACTTCACTTCCTCAGTGTTAGGGTAATTTACTTCATGCAAGTAGTATTTATATCGGTAAAATTCACACTTTCAGTTAATACACAACACACCACCCTAATCCTACATTGATAATATATTAATATTTATATTTGGCCTGTTTGTCACTGGATTTTCGTTAGTGGAGTATGACCTAACTTCTAGCTAACGTTAGTAGCACTTTCCATTCCATCTAAGGAAGCTAACATTAGCTGGCTAACTTTGGTTGGGTTTCGGTACGCCTCTTACGACATAAACATTTTGGAAACCACAATGTAATGATCGATTCTAGCAGCTGCCATAACATACAAACGGTCACCTATCATTAGTAGCACTTTCAATGTTATTTCACGGATTTATTAGTCATATATACTCGCCTTTCTTTAGTTTTCCTGTTGGACCAAGTAGTCCCACCTCCGGTAGTGCCACGAAGATTGCACCCGCCCACACTACGTACTTTCAGCCAATAGGACAAGAGTAAATCATGAGTGACAAGTATTTAAGCCAACCAACATAATCTATATAAAACAATGGCCCGTGATTGGTTTGGCCACAAGTTAAGCCTCTAGGTGATGTTTGTGTTTGTTTTTGTTTTGTTTTTCAATAAAGACTATAATATCTTAGTTAGTGCTCATACACAGCAAATAACATATTCAAGAACGATTAAAGTCAAAGACCTGCATCATTAAATGCAACTCTTTTATATAAAAAGAAATAAATTAAATAACAATAAATAGGCTATCTAATGGTTATGAAGACACTTTAAGGCGTAAAGAGATAAACAGTATAAGTAGTATTGGACTTCCCGTATGTTTGGAGACCTATTGCAAGGAACAGATTTTATAAAGCATGGTCGAAAGCCTGAAGCTGCAAAGCCCTCAATCTGAGCTCTTACAACTAATCAACACAAGAGGTAGTCAGGTAGCAATTCTGCAGTTAGAGCCAGATGTAATAATTTTAATGAAAATGTATCAACAAAAAAATTTGAAATTTAAATTTTTAAAAATACCAATGCATATACTTTAGTTAAAAAAAAACGGCAGAAGTTTTTTGAATCAATACTTTATATAGCTGACTTACATCTGGTTACATCTGGTACACTTTTGAATTGAAAACTGAAGGTGAGATAGCAGTTTTTAAAAATGAGATGTAAACAGTGTTTCTAAGATGCATTTATTTGTTCTTTTATAAATGAATAAATGTATTTAGTTAAATTTGCGTATAGTCACCCCTCATACTGCTTTGACAAAACATTCGGAAAACACAACATACATTTATTATTATTATTTTTATCAATAACATTAAAAATAATGCTTGCAATTCACTTCTCTCCATGTCATGTTCCATACACATTTTTATTCAACTAAAGGTAGGCCTATAAACTATTATGAACAATGACAAATGGGCAGCATTTTCTTTTACAGGAGTGCAGCACTACATTCTGCCACTAATGCCCACTTTATCTTTAAAAAGCTGACATTTACTTCACTAAATTTGTTTCAAGTGCTACAAGTGTCTTAAGCACTTCACTCACTTCTTTGACTTTGGTTGACATTTGATCATCAAGGATGTTAAGGGGCAGATTGTTTGTTTCAAGTGGCATCCACATCAATGCCAGGATCAAAATGGTAAACAGCTCCAAAGGTGATGGAGAATGACAAAGTATGATCTAGTTGGACTTCCAGATCCAGACCGATAAGATGGTTGTGGCTAATCAACCAGACATCATGGTAGTTGACAAACAGGAGAGGAAGGCGGTATTTATAGATGTCACAATCCCAAATGATTGTTACATCAAGAGGAAGAAGCTTGAAATATACTCACGGCTGTGAGAGGAGCTAGAAAAGATGTGGGGGGTGGGGGACATCAGTGGTGCCAGTGTTGATAGAAGCATTCGGGGCTGTGATCCCCAAACTAGGAGAATGGCTCCAGCAGATTCCAGGAACAACATCTAATATGTCTGTCCAGATTAGTGCAATCCTAGGAACAGCCAAGATACCTTCTGATGCTCACTGGTCAGCTCACTTAGTGTAGAGCTTCAAGATGCCTTGAGGTAAAACTCTGGAGGGGACTATATTTGCGAGCAAAAGTCATGTGCACGGAATTCCATTCACTAATTGATCGACGGTTAGGCCAGGAAAAAAGGAAAAATACAATTTCTAATATAGCCTACACCATCAAGCATTGACAGGTTATTTTCCTTATCTTAATGTGGAGTGCATATCAGCAGAATTCAGTGGATGGTGCATATGAACGAACACATGGTCAGACACATTGCATGAAAGACTGTAAGGAGAATGTACCAGAGAAGAGGGCTAGCTCATCAAGGTTTATGTGTTTAAAATATTGTCAAGGTCGTCATACCAAATATATTTGTCTTTAATATCTGAATAGCTGACATTTTTCTGCAGTGAGTCGCATATTTTTATGTCTTTACTTTAACCCGTCTCTGCTCAACATTTTGGTTATATCCATTCTGCTTCATTATTTCATTGAAGATTGAAGATTTAAAACATCTCCGTGTTCTTGTGTGCTTTTTCCAACAGCTGAAAAATGTTCACTTCTGCCCACATTTCCAGACAACTTGCTGACCTCTCCCTCAGCTACCACAACAGGAAATGACGTACGGATAGTTGCGTTTAGTAACTGGTACGGATGGGGTTCACGCCTTTTATCACTTGCAATCGGTCCGAGACCACCTCTTTTAAGCGGACCAGGGGTTCAGATCCAATACATATACCGTATATATCAAAATTAAACCTAACAAATATACGTCGTTAACGATCTGTTATCGATGCCGTGACATATCTGGAGTTAATTTGATGTTGTTATTTGACCATCATAGTAAGCATAGGGGCAATACACACATAATTCTAAATTCGCGACTAGAGCTGCATAAATACACAATTTTTGGCATGCGCTCGTTCAGAATTCCAGTTCGTTTCCAGAAGATCACGTGGTCCGGTCGCAGGAAGTTGACTTGTGTGAGCCAATGAGCGGCGAGCTGACGTACATGGTTCTGGCCATTGGCTGTTTCAAACAGTAGTCAAACAATTTAAGCGCTAACGGACTGTTGTCTTCTGCGTAAGTCTGGGAAAATACGGCGTCGGTAAGCTTTTTCAACAAAATGCATAATATATAGCAAACTTTTTAGCTTTACAGCAGTAATTTTTTCCGTTAATTTCAAAGTTGGGTAAACAGGGTAGCCACACGAATGTTCCTTCGTTGAAGATGTGTTTGGTTAATGGATGCTTTGTAATGTCTGCATTTGAAGACAACGTCAACGCTTGCTAGCCAGTTGTTTCGCTAAGATATATATTAAATATCTAATATTTGACTGTTACCTGACTGTAGGTTTATATATATCTCAACTATGATTGCCAAACGCCATTCAGTATCGATAATTGCAATCGCATGTAATGTTAATGGAAAATGCATTTAGATTGTCCTGTTTTCTGTTATTCCTTCACTGTGTAAGCCAGCTCAGCCAGGCCTTTTACAACAGCTGATCAGCTTAGCAAACGTGACTGATCGGGCGTTTTGAAATTTGAATTTGGTTTTTGTTTTTTTTTTTTTGTTTTTTTGTATGGTAGGTCAGTTGTCGAATAACAGCTTGAGATGGCCGATAGCGACGGTGGTGAGACCTCTGAGCGGTATGAATTTGATGCCCCGTCCGAGGTAGTGGACCTGAAGGAACTGGAGAATGCTGAAACCGACGATCAGTGGTTTGGTGAGTATTTTATTGTGGATGATATTTTTTAACGTTGTAGAGACCACTGTAAACCTTTTATAAATCCCACCCCCACCTCACAGTCTCTTGGCAACGCCTTGCTAAGTCAACTTGCTGTTACGGATCCATAAAAACATTGTTTTGCTGAAATATAAAGTTATGCGGCACCTTTCATTAGGCATTCCATGTCCATGTTGTGGTTTTGTTGTGAGGCAGTGGTAGGTAGATAATGGTGGATCGTTCCTAAATCAGGACTCCCCAGAGTCGGTTCAATTAAGCTTACTAGCTGTTTCTATTGGGTAAGGAAAAAACGATTTATCCATATTTTTTTATTTTTCAAATTGATTACAAGGGGCAGAATGATGCTTTGTGCAGGAAGTTTATTAAATATTCAGTCTGTGCTGCTTTCCAAGCAAATTACTCTCCATATTTTAGTAAAAACATCACTGCTAAGCCATTTAGGACATTGGCCTTTGATTGATTCTTTATTGTCATTGCACAATCCTATACAGTGAAATTCTGTTTTTGACATGCTGATATCATTTTTCCAAATGGTGACTTAATGGACAGTTGAACTAAAATATAATCTGTAGTGCTGACTGTTTGCAAACCCTGAAGGCCTAGCTAGCTCTTTGTTTACAGAAACAAGATCTTTTTTTAAATGTTTGTGTGTACCTATACAGATATGTATCTGTGTATATCTAAACCTGCTGTAATGTGAGGTTAGAGTGAAAAGTGTGCTTTCATTTAACAAGCCACACTTTTGCTCGTGTGTCTACACCTTCTTGATTATACACAAGACAATGCCAAAATTAGGTACATCTATAGGGCATTTTTCTGAGATATGATTCTGATTTGTCTTGGGTCATCAGTAATTAAATGATTGTAATGACATCACTAAGCTTTAGCCAAATTAAGACTGGAATCCTCATGTGGACAGGAGGTCAGATAGCTTGCAGTTAGACCTTTTATGCAAAACAGATCTCAGACCTTCATAGTTTTAATCTCTTGCCTGCAGAAGAACGTGCGATGGGCCCAGATAATTACCTCAAGACACCTCTGAGATCAGACCGCCCCTTTGCCAGAGGTGATATGCTGAACCTGCCGAGAGCCATTGTGACCCCGCAAGTCAAGACAGACATGGACTCTGGTTAGTTTCCTTTCACTCTGTAATTTTTAAAGGCGGGCACATAACTTGCTACAGTAGTTTTGAATGGTCCTTTTTCAAAGGAGCTTGCTCGTTTAGGAGTAAGTCGTGATAGTTAACCCACGAGTAACCAGTAATGACCTAGTCAGAAAATTGCTGTCTGTATAAGTATGCAAGTGTTTAAAGGACAATATTGACTGAAAGGCTATTCATTTGTATACTCCAATGAACTTTAGATTGAAAATGTTTGGTGTGGAAAGACTAAATGGGATCCTGTGTGTATACCCATTGATTATTTGAAGCTGAATTCATTTGTGGTTCTAGATTACTATGTAGTCATCTACAGCTTGATGAATAATTGTATTGATTTGGTTAATAAGAACTCCTATGTATTAATCAATCTTCCAGGACCCAATTCAACCACAGCTCCTCCTCCCAACATTGTCACATCCTGGGGTGGTGGATCTCCTGCTCAGGGTGGAGCCCGACCAAAGAGGAAGACTGCTAATCAACTCCCTTCCCAGCCATGCAGGTATAGTCCTTGGGATGGCTGCTTCTCAGAATATTTCACTTTACCAGTTTAAAGTGGGAATGCGCTACAGTTACTCAGTAAAGTGACTTAATTTGACACTTGTTGTGTGAATTTAAGCATTCAGCTGTGTAACATGCAACCATTGAACTGCTAAATCAAATACATCCCATTCAACGTCATGATACTCGATTGTACAAATGGATAGTAGTGTGTTTTGTTACCCCAGACTGTTGCAGAAACTAGAAAAATGTTTCGAGATGTGCTTTTAAAAGTTTAATTTCATCACTTCAAATTAAAAAAAAAAAAACCTCAATGTTAACAGGCTTTGCATTAATAAAAAAAATATTTATATCTGCTGTAAATGGGCAAATGATACAATATTTTCTGTAGAAGCGTGTAAGCACACTAACGATTGAAACGTTGTAAAAGTAACCTTGCGTCATAATTTCGACTTTATTTCAAACAGCACAATTGCACACATACGCTTTTAACAAATGAAAATGGCATTATGCAAGTCTACATTCTAATCCAAATCATTGCCTGATAGTCCCTCTTGCACGAGTCCACTTTTTAAAATGCTCGCCCCCCCACACCCATAATTGCTCAGAGCCAGAACAAACCTGTTATCTGCAATAGTGCTGTTGCGGTTACGGAATGTTCCTTGTGGTGGCTTAATAGCACAATATGTGATATTACTTCATCCCACCCATTCAAATTTTTTGTAAACAGTATCCTACAGGGATGACATTTAAACCCATACAGTGGTCCTTATGTCTTATACTTGCTGACACATCTAAAAAGACTGTTATGAAATGTTTTTTATTTAAATGCAGAACATCAGTGGCATACGCGCGCAATAAGAACACATTTTTTTCTATTAGCAAAATAAGGACTGAGCTTGTATGTAGCAGTTGTAATTTAAAAAAAAAAAAGAGTAAATAAATTAAGAAGATTGCTCAGATTAAATCTTAATGTGTAAAATATCACCTTTATAAAAATGGAAAGGTGTCTGTGTGTTTGTGCGTGAAAATAAATTTTCCAACTCATGTAGTGACTATAAAACATGCTGTACCCTGAAGTATAATGTCTTAATATTTATAGTTATGATCTTAAGAATCAGTTCGACCTTGTGAGGTTTAAGACTGGCGTGCAAAGGAGTGACTGTTCCCTGTGGCAAGTTTAAAGGCTCGAAGTAACAATCTGTTTAGCCACCAGTGCAGTCTCCTATCTTCCTGTCTGAATGTGACATGCAATCACGTGGGATAGTGACAGTAACTTGCCATCCACTGAGGTTGGCTTGTTAATAGCGTGATTACTCATTTTTGCAATTATCGCAACAACCCTAGCTTGGAAGTTGATCGGTGAGGTCTAACAAAAGGTGCATTGAGTTAAACTTTGAAAAAATGTTTTACGTACCTAATAACCTATAATTGTAGTACCTCTGTAGTCAAGTACAAGTTTCATTTTGTATTTCCAATTTTGTTTTTGTCATTGGTTTAGGGTTTCCAAACGTAAAGAACTATCAAATGTTCCAGCTGCACCACCATCTAAGAAACACAAAAAGTAAGTAATTGTCATCGGATATTTCTTAAGGGTTTCTCCTGCCCTTTACAGCAGTAACTCATGTGGATATAAAATTATTGAAAACTTTTTAGGTTCAATATCAACACAGAATGGTTTTGGATTAGAAACTGTAAAGTTACTGCTTTAATTTATCTTTGTACTCTGAGTTTCAACTGTCACTGTTTATCTTAGGAGTCCTGTTGCCCGACCAGCTCAAAAACGTAGCAGCATCGTACGCAGGAGTGGTCAGAATTCCAGGACTGCACCCAAGACTCGGGCAGCAGCTTCCACTACATCAATTACAGAGTGAGTCTAGGATTAATGGCTGTAAACTCAAGCAAACTTTGAGTATTTCACTTTTTCAATCTAAACTGTAAATGATTTGAATAACATTTCCACATTAAGAGGCTGAGATGGGCAACTGGTTAGTTGTATTTCTTATTGTGCTCAAATAGGCCAAATAGCTCTGAAGAACTAGAGCTGGAACGGATCAAAAATCTCCAGATGGAAGTGGCTCTGCATCGCAAGAAGAATGAGGCCAGCTACAAGGCTGCTTTGGCTGGCAGTGAGTGAATATCAATGAATTTTTTTTTTTGTTTGTTTGTTTTTTTAACAGACCTGAAAAATGTGATTGAGCTTGTTTTTCTCACTGTTGTTTTAGACCCGCCACCAAAGAAGATGGTCCTCTCAGCGACTGTACCTAAGGAATTCCACTTCAATACGAACACTCGTGCTAAGACAAACACTTCCACCACCTCAGACCACAAAGAAGTGGACTTTATCTCTCAGCTCCGCAAAGCAACCTCACCTGTAAGTATTGTCGATTTACACCTGACAGGCTATAGGCTTTAATGACTCCTAATTGCTGACCTAGAACCTGTCAAATGTCACTAAATCCTGTGTGCACAAAATTCACAGTCAAAAACTACCTCTGTAATAACTGTTGATGTCTTAATCTATAATCTAAATTGACTTCCATTTCTCTTTGTAATAGTCCAATTTGCTAAATTTTTGTTTTCTATATATCTACATACAATACATAGTACACTTACAGTTGCCGATGCCTGCATTAACAAGTTGCCAAATAGAGGGCATTCCAAATGAAGAAATATTAGGCAGTGCACTTGCCTTGCTTGGCTCCAAAGCATGTGAGCAGAAATATTTTTGGAGCGAGCAAAGCACAAAATGGACATTCACACCGCTCTACTCTCCCAAGCTGTCGCATCATGATTTAGAATTAGAATATTTTATTGTTCATCAGATGTCTCAGGTGACAGAAGCTTTTTGTTTGCCCAATACGAGTAAATTAGAGGCTAAGACAAGAACAATGAAAATCAGATATGGTAGCAAACATATTTGCTTTTATATGAAAAACATATTTTAATAGTTATTTCAGCATTTGAATATTAATGATTATGTTTTTACAATTCCTATCATATTTGACTTCTGAAATTTGTTCCAATTGCAGTATTAACAGTTTCCTTCAAACTACTTCTAAACCTTATATAAAAATAAACATTAACCTCTTTATAATCTATCACAAGATTGTCTCAGCTTTCATGCGGCATGAAGCACATCAATTTGTACCTAACCATATACTATCGTCTGCTCGTAGGCAAAGGCTATAAGAGGTACCACTGTGCCCAAACCCTTCAACCTATCAATAGGCAACAAAAGAAAGATGGAGGACTTGTCTGCCTATGTGCCCATGGCTCAGCAAATTGAGCAGTTTCAGAAACGAACCCCTGACCGCTACCATCTGCGCAGCCGCAGTCGCCAAGAGAGAGGTAGGTGTCACCAACCATTTCATGGTATTCAAGTTAAGCACACAAAAAGTAAAATCAAAATATATATTTAACCTAAAATGTTTTTTTTTTTTGTTTTGTTTTTTTTTAAACTCAATTGTGGGGAGAAAAAAAAAAAAAGACAAACAGGAGGGAGATGGATGTCAAAAGATGGGTACGCTTTATTTAGCTATTCTTATGACTGGGTAAAGAGCTAGTGCGCTGCTCTTGAAGTGGTATATAAAAAGGGCAGAAAGGTAGGAGCCTGTGTTTGTTTCCAAGTTTTAGTCTGCTTGCTAGTAGGGTTACAAATAATATCATGTAATGATGAAAACTGGTTAACACAACATAAGAACTTTAATTCCAAAGAGTACTGTAAGGGGATTATGATCCACAGGTCTACCCAGTGTGTCTGACAGTAACTGAAACTGTGTAATACGTTTAGACTCTTGGGTAGAGCCAGAACACATGGGCTAGCAGGGCAGCTGTCTGCCCACAACGGTCACATACTTGATTGAGGTTTTAATTGAGTTGTGTTTTGCGATTTACAC
Source organism: Mola mola (assembly GCA_001698575.1). Classification (NCBI taxonomy): domain Eukaryota; kingdom Metazoa; phylum Chordata; class Actinopteri; order Tetraodontiformes; family Molidae; genus Mola; species Mola mola. The sequence continues at coordinate 1,907,745 of KV751391.1, forward strand.
TGATTATATATTTTGTCCCTCAGGGCCATCCCCAGTGAAAGGAGAACACCTGAAGCTCACCCAGCCTCACACTCCACACCTGATAACCAAGCAGAGAAGCCGACCACCCACTGTGAAGAGCAGTGCTGACCTGGAGGCTGAAGAGGTTGACAAACTCCACAAGTACGAAGCTTTATTTTAACGCTGTGTTTTTGTCACCAGCTGTTTAGAATTTTTTTAAACTGATTGTCAGTCCACTTTTGCTGTGGTTGGCTGAATAGGCAGCATGCTTGTTTCCTCTGCTGATAGATTTAAATTCAAGGCCCAGGAGCTGAACAGAAAAATATTCGAGGGTGTAGAGGGCCTAAAGAAGCCTGCAGTGAAAGAACCCACTGTGCCTGAAGGCTTTGAGCTGCAGATTGAAAAACGACTCCAGGAGAGACAGGCCGGCAAGCCTCAGGAGGGCGAAGACATGCTGCACACGTTCAAATCTCATCCTCTGCCTAAAAAGATTCTGGAAGGAGTAGTGGTGAGTTTAAATCCTGCTGCCAAAAGTTCAGTCTGTTACAAGGATTCATTGTAAAAAGGAATATAATGATATGGTTGTCTTTTTGAATGTAAACCAAATGTGTTTTCTGTCTACAGGGACTACCAGAGAAGAAGGTTCTGCCCCCAACTGTGCCAGAGTCTCCAGCTTTTGCCCTCAAGAAGAGGATTCACAGGGAACCCAGGGTGGAGGAAGTAATGATATCTTACTCACCTTAAATTTAATGGTTCTCTGTTCTATTTCCCCATCAACTCACTTGAACTTTTCTTTCCAGCCAAAACAGCCAGCACCATTCAAGGCCCCCCAAGTCCCTCACTTTGGCCTCCCATTCCAGCCGCAGTTACCAGATAACCACCATGTGGAGATCTGTCCATTCTCCTTTGAAGAAAGGGAACGAGAGAGGAGGGCAATGAAGGAGAAGAGGCTTGAGGAGATCCGAAATGAAGAGGTGGGGGTCACTTCCAGAATGTGTTTCCTTAAATTTCAGTATAAAAGAACACTGTGAGACCATCTCCTGTTTCTTGTGAACTTTCCAGGTACCGCAGTTCAAGGCCCAGCCACTGCCAGACTTTGACACTGTGGTCCTCCCTGAGAAGAAGAAGCTGGAGCCTACAAAGCCTGAGCCCTTTAGACTGCTCATCGATGAACGGGGAGCTGTGAGGAACAGTCGCTGGCAGCAGATGGTGCGAAAGGATGTTCTGCATGCAAGAGCAGATGTAGTTCCAACAGTAAGAGTCTTTACTTGGAATTCAGACATGATCTCTGTGCCTTGTAGGTGAAAGAAGAGCAGAAGCAACGGGATGAATCGGCAGTTTTCAAAGCCAGACCCAACATCGTCACTCATAAAGAGCCTTTCCAGCCCAAAAGGGAGAACCGGTGTGCTGTGGGTAAGGATAAATTGCATTACCAACCAGACCTTTTTCCCTTAACTAAGTAGACCCTGGTGCTCTACCTAGGAAGACCGTAGTGTCATTAAGCTCACATGTTATTGGTTCTGCTAATGATATTGGACAAATGGCAAAACATGTCTGTGCCAGAGCTTTGTTGTGAGTGACAGGTAGGGCACGACGGTCTCTCCCTGTCTGCCTTAGTTGTACCTTCATGGATTCTGTCTTAAATGGTAAAGGCATCAAAATGTCATTAAAAAATGCTCACTCCAACATATTTACATCCAGCAATTAAGCTAATATTATATACTAGTTCAGATAGAATTCATGAATGCATAACTGAACATTCAGCTGACACTGTTACCAATTTTCATGTCTCCCATTACACATGGGATTAAGATGTATTTTTTGTGATCTGATTGTACTTGGATAGCACTTGACCACATAAAAGTACAGCTGTAGATACCCCTCAATGTTTTTAGGACAGATTGTGATCCAATGCTTAAACATTTCCAAACCTGGTCAGGATGACCTGTCCACATTGACAACAGGTGTAAATGCAAATGCATCTCAATTCCACATACAACAATTGACAGCAGTGCTATGCTGCTGTTCTCGTCTTCTTCGAAAAGCTGGGAGGTTTCAACATCGTGACTTGGGAACACGAACAGCACCAGTGTCATGACTTTAATGCGAATAATGGCTTGAACAATGGCCAAGCAGGCTCGGCTGTTGGGGCATGTCTTCCCCCCCCCCTTTTTTTTTTTTTTTTTTTTTGTGTGTTGTTTTTAGCAGCACACAGATGAGAGGATGGTGGGATGGTTTACCCTGCTGCCAGAAATGCTTGTTCAGCAGATGAGCATGATGTTAGGTGGTAGGTCCAGGTGTTAAATGTATGTGGTCAAGCGCAATCCAACAAAAACAGATTTTTAATGCCAAGTGAAGTGGGGCTATGTGGCAGCTGTTAGTAAATTAACATTTTTTTTATTACAGCATTGGTCACTATTGTTGATCATTAAAAAATGTTTTTAAAAGTACTGTAAATAACTGTTAATGTTATAATGCATCAAATACTCTATAATTATTTGTATAAAACAGTCCAGATTTTTTGGTCGTGTTCACACCAAATAGTTTGCTTCCTTGGTGTGTAGCAGAGGCAAATTTTAAACAGTTTAATTTTTCAGCAGGTTCAGTTCGCATTGACAAAGCCGAATCTCAAGTGGACTAAAAAATTGTAGACAAAAGTCATGTACAACTACAAGTATTGGTCAGAACGTTATACGGGTAAAAACAAAAAACCTCAAATTCTACTGAAACCTACGTCATGGAGCATCCACTGGTTTTTTTCCTGCTCATCTGGACTGGAGATGTTGGCGGATGGCATATACAAACATATGGTCAGACAGCTAAAACGGATTAGTTTATTAGTTTGGTGCCTTTCATGAAAGACCTTCTGCAATAAGGAGAATGTACTATGGAAGAAGGCTAGCTCTAATGAGATCCTACTACCATCTGTCAGCCAAACACAGGAGATAGATGAGTTAAAACTAAATATAGCCTAGCTTATTTTTCTTGTTTTCCATTTTGCATCTCGAGTTCAAAATATTGTCAAGGTTATCATACGAAATAAATTTTTCTCTACCATCCGAAGAGCAGCCACTTTTCTGCAATTCGTTGCTTCTTTTTATGTGTTGACACAGCTTTTTAACTTTAACACGTCACTGCTCAGCACTTTGGTTAAATCTGTTGTGCTTCATTCTTTCACTGAAGATTTTGAACACCTCTGTGTTCTTTACTTTTTCCAACAGCTGAGAAATGTTCTCCTCGGCCCACATTTCAGGACAACTCGCTAACTTCTCCTTCAGCTACCCTAATGGCAAATTACGTGTAGATAGTACACTTGCAGTGATTTGGGGCAGATGGGGTTCACACCAGTGATGATCCTCTTTAGAGTTTGCTTGCAAGCAGTCTGAGACCATGTCTTTCAAGTGGACCAGAATCTGATTGTTTGGTTTACACCAGAGGCCTCTGACTGTGTTCAAATGAATAACACCAGGGGGGTAAACTCTTCAGGGTTTGGTTCACCTGGACAAAACAAGGCTGGTGTGAACACAACCATATAAGTGTAACAAAAGGAACCAATTAAAGTACCAGATCAATAAGCGGTATCGGTAAAAGCAGCTGTTAACTTTAACAATGCCCATTCCAACTTGTGTCATTGCTCACTTTACTCTCACTGTCATCTGTCACGGCGCTCTTCAGAAAGAACTTATTCTTCCACAGTCCCAGAAGCCTTTCAGCTGTCGACAGAGCGGCGGGCACTAGAGCGACAGGAATTCGAGCGGTTGGCCAGTGAGAAGGAGACTCTCAGGACACTGATGGAGGAGGAGCAGAGACGAGAGGAGGAGCAGAAGGAGAAAGAGGAGATTACCAAGATGCGGCAAGAACAGGCGAGTGTCTTTACTGCTGTGATCAGATGTGGTGGAAACTGCAGCTGTATGTAAAGGGCTGTCTGACAATTTTGGGTTTTGTTTTTTCTCCTCACTTCTTGCAGGTTCATAAGGCTCAGCCCGTCAGACACTACAAACCTGTAGCACTGAAGAAGAGTGTAGTTCCTCTCACAGTTCCCCAGTCACCAAACTTCTCTGACCGCTTCCGCTTGTGATCTCCCTGCCGCAGTTTCCTCCGGTGTCAAAAAATACTCAGATTTTACAAATGCTTTTACTGTTTTTGGCAGAATCCCTTTAGTTTAATGTTACACCCTTTTTCAGAATGAGCCATAATGTTGGCTGAAAGTTGTGTATAGAAGTTGATTTAAAAGGCCTGATGTGGTTTCTTTTCTTTTTTCTTTTAATCCATTTGTATGTTCTCTATCTATATTCATTTTTATTTCAAATAAAAACTATAAAACAGTTTCATGAGAATTTTATTAAAATAGCCACTGTTCACAAATTTTATTACATTACACCTTAAACATAGAGCAGGTCTGAATTGTACTCTTATCAAGGTTTTTGGTTTTTACTAATTGCCATAATATGTGAAATCCTGACAGAACTAACTTGGCAGAAATATTCAGGGTCCATAAACACCTTTCAAAATCTTAGCTGTAAAATCTTTGAATAAAAGTTCTCTGTAATATCACTCATACTATTGCATCTCAGAGTTATTTTTAATTTGTTAAAATGAAAACTATATACATTCTAGACTCATTACAACTGTGTGAAATAAACAAAATTAAATCAAAAAGGCAATATTTAACCAAAGTGTAATGACTATATAACCTTAACTTTGAGTAAAATTCCCCAAAAAATAAAATGTTTTAATGCGTCTACCAATATCCCTAAAATAGTTATTTTACTTCCCAGATGTAAACTTCATAACCTGAACAAGTGAATTTTCTTTTGCAAATTGCAAAAAATTTGAATTTCCACTACTTGCCAAAATATACAACAATGAATTATTGAGTTCAGTAAAAACTTGGGTCTGGACTAGATGCTATAGAGCAACATTTTAACTAACTTTAGTTTCTAACTTTAATGATGTATACTGACATTTTGACCAGTTTGTTTTTTTTTTTTTCATAGACAACATGGACAACAGGTGACCAAAAGTTCAGGGTTTTGTTTTGTTTTTTGGGAGGTGAAATTAAATTTACATGGTTTACAGTTGTTTTACATTAGTTTAGATCCTAAACTTTTTGTGGCATCTAAGAAGCAACATCCATACAGGTGTTTGAATGGTTGTAGTCCACCACAAGCTTGGATAGTGTTGATACTGAGTTTAGTGACCAAAGTCAAGCTTTGTCACAGCACACAAGTTTGTACACATGGGTGGAAACTGCAACTTCAAGCAATATTTGAATTTCTTTTCGCAGTCACTTGAATTAGTTGAATAATGTTAACAACCCTGAGGCACAGTCTTACACCACTACCTGAATACTGCATTATTTTTAATCTGTTTTAATGCATTAACCATTTTTTGTACATTTCATAAATTTGAAAAATCCTATTGTATTTTGTAAATATGTAAGATTTTCAGTTTTCCACTGTTCATGTTCCAAATATGTTCAAATCGTTGAGATAATTTGCAAAATTTCAAATTCTCACTGAGGTGTCTTGAAATGAGTGTCTTTTATGCTACCATCCTGTAATGAAAAATGAATAGACAGTATTACTGAATCTCTTTAGGAAGATCAAAAAAATTCAAGGCAGGGAGATATGAGATTAATTTCAGATTGATGACTGATGTATGGAGCATTCTAATATTTCACTACATTACAGTTAAAATCAGATGTCCATTATTTAACTGCAGGTGTTTAATTTAGATAAATGGAGGCCGTTCGTTTGGATCTCATGCTTATCATGGGAAAGAGACAGTTCACGCTCCCCGGATGGTTTTACTGTTTTATTCAAGTGTTTAAGGCACACTGATGGTTTCTAATGGGAAATGACTGTATGAATATGTTTCACCTTTAAAAACCTTGCTGAACAACATCAGTGAGTTCTGATTCCAATATGGAATTAGTCTGCGTGTTTTTATCAAATAAAATACACAGAAATAAATAAGAGATTAACAGGCTGTGGAGTGTCTCACTTCAACATCGAATTAGAAAACAACTGCTTTGGATACAAATAGTCAAATTCAAAGTTCTCACAAATGTTAGTAATAAGCTGGAAGCTGAACTCCTGGCAAACTCCTCAGAGGCATCCAGGTTTAGGCGCAACAGGATCAGCTGGAGCTTTCTTCCACAGCATATAGTCCAGACCAAACAGGACTTCACACTGAGCCTATGCACAGACTTTGAGGGCATCTGTTCCTCCCGTAGCTGCATGATGAGTCAAACGTTGTCTGACAGGCGACACCTGCAGGCTGCTGCTCGCAAACCCTCATGTGTCTGATAGAGATTAATAACAGGCCCTAATCTCATAATTCCTCATCTGAGATAGAGATACTAGAGAAACTGTTGGTGCTCACAATGAGAGAACAGGGCAGCTGTGGCTGGGGCTAGCGTGTGTCATGTTTGGTCTGGACTATTCGCTGATGTGCGCCATCTTCGGGGGCTCATGGATCCACAAAAGACACTGCGATGTATCTGACACCGGCGGTGGTAGGCAGGCCTTCGTGGTAGTGGGTGAGGCGGCCCGGGTGCATGAGGGCCCAGCCTTTCCGCGGGGCCTGGATGGAGCAGTCGTAGCGGAGGAACCTGCATCCACCACCCTGCAGACACAACACGTTATCATTGGACAGCTGAAACACCTAAAGGTTTTGCTGTTTTTCCACATTTAAAATGTGGTTGAGAAAAAAGCTGCTAAAAAATACCTCTAATGATGACAGCGAGTTTACTAATGGAGCACATGAACCTTTATTATAAGAGACTCAGAAAACACTAGATCAAGGCTACGCTCTGCTGTCACTGGATTCATCTGTCCTTAGCAGTACACTGACACAAATAGCAGCCTGGAAACAAATTCAGCCTTGAACTTCGTGTGTGCTCCTGAAAATGAGCAGTAATGTCCAGCAGGCCTACAGTCAAACCTTTAATTTGAAGCTTTCGTACACAAGACATAGACTTTTATTTAAAATTCCTCCTGCATCATGATTAATGCTGATTCCCTCCAGTTAAAATGCTGTCTCCATCACTTCAGCATAACGTTCATTTTGCATCGGTACAAGACTCAACTTCCTCTTCAGCACTTTCACTTGTTTCAACTGTTGTATGCTGACATAAGGGAAACTTACACCAGTGCACTAAAGTAATGAAGTTTCAGTACTTAGTACTTTTTAATTTCACTTTGGTTCCATTAAAAAGCCATTCCTAGACTGTAACAGGCTCCTGTTACTGGTTCTTATGGAAAATTTGGAGAGAGCTTAAACAGAAAAAGGCTCACAGATCTACAGTCTCTTTATGTGCACGCTGGAAATCCAATCTGGTAACAGATTTGACATTCTCAAAGTTTGTATCTGATGACTCTTTTTCACAATTTGCCCAAACAAAGACAAACATATGTGCTTATATTTATTGAACTAATTTTGTTTGTGGTTTTTTTCTTTTTTTAAAAAAAAGGTAATAGTCTAATAGTAAAAGTTTTCAAATTGTTTAAAGAATCATTTTACTTGTACTTGTGGATACTAAAGTACATTCTAACACCAGATACTTTTGATATTTAAGTAAATTTATGAGAGCTACTTAAATGCATAGTATATATGAAAAAATATGTATGTAACAAACAACGCCCCAAAAAATAAAAAAAAATGAAAATTTGATGTAAAGAGTTGCACACAATCTCTCTCAATCATCTTAAATGACCCAGGAGAAGTGTGTTTGTCTGCAGAGATGCTTCTCTCTGCCTGTATTTCCTCACTGTGTTACTCTGTTTGGGATCTTTCTGGTTGTCAACGTTTCGTCGGCGTGCGAGACTTTAATTCACTCTGACCTGACAGGTATCAGAACCACCAGTAATGGTGGAAACAGCACCTTAAAAAAATCCAAGTAGGCTAAACACTTAAAAGCCAAAAGTCGTTCCAAAACACAAAGTGAGTTTCAAGTTGGCTTTCCCATGATGCCGAGCACTGAAGGAAAGAATGGGGAGTCCACTTCCAAACACCAGCCAGCAAATCCTGCCCACTATGCCTTTAAGTAATTTTCTCATGGTTGACTTTGAAATTTCTTTTTTTACCAAAGTCACTTTCAATCTTGATTTTTAGACAAGTCTGGTTTACTTTTTACAACACTGCTTCATACTTCCTGTCCAGATATTTCACTTTCAGAACCTTCAAGCAGCTTAAATTGGGCAATTCCTTTAGGGCTTGTATTGAGAAGAACCTGTATGAGTGGCTGTAGAATAAAATAGCTGAGCATGAGCTATTCTAGAGAGTCTGACCTCACTCCGTGTGCTGTGGAAAAGGGCATTAATCTGACTTCATCTTTTTTTATTCAAGCCTGGAAAGATAGTGACACTGGCTTTTATTTAAAAATACAGAATAACCCTGATGAGTTCATGGCCATTACTGATCACAGGAGCTGATGTTGTAAGTCTTACAGGACAACCAGTACAATATATTATCACAGCTTTAAAAATGGCAGATATGTCAATCAGTTGTGTTGTCAAATCGATGTAGCATAAACCTACAACACTGTGGACTGTGTTCAGTCCAGCTCATTGCCGACGCAGGGAAACAACACGGATGCAGCAATAACAATACAGCTCCTAGCTTCAGCCTCATGTGCATGCATAGACGACAGAAACACAAACACAGAGATGCCACAAGTGGACAATGTGAAAGGTCGGTGACATACAGTAAATTACCATGCCAGAAGAATGACGGCATTCCGTTTTCAATGATCGGGCTCTGATTTCAGCGCCATGCTGTCAAACCTTCGTGCTGCTCTGTCAGTTACTTTGTGTTCATGTATTTACTTGGGTGTTTTCCTCAGGTCCAATTTTCACCTCATTAGTACCAATTTTTCTTACTATTTCTAGGATATTACTGACCAATATAATAAAAATATCGCCACAGCGAGGTGTCAGGAATGTTATCTGATTTGTGTTTGAGGGAAAATTCACTGAATTTTTGCAAAATTGTCTTTTAGTGTTCATTGTTGAGTATTAATTATAAACCTGACCACTCTCCTGAACAAAGTTCATTTCCAACAGTTACTGAGAGCATCGGTATAAATGTTTTCTTTCCCGTTTACGGAAAACACTTTGTACCACCTGCCACAACTGTCCAATATCATTTGAATTAAGTTAATTCAGCCCTAATCTGTGTACTAACTGTCCTGCTCTGCACAGACCATGAGCTCCCTGTTGTAAACATCAACAACCTCTGAACACACTCACCTGGTAATCAGGGCCAACTTGATTGAGTGCAATGTTAATAGTGAATGTGGAGGCGTCATGGTGTGGTCTCAAAGAGGGCTGTTCATCTGGCTTATATCTAACTACAAAGGCCAAGTCAAACTGAGCCTGCAAACACAGACAGAGAGGAGTCATGCAAGCATTCGCATAGAAATGGCTCATATGGCCACCGAGAGAGTGGGCGTGAGCCCCTCGCAGCTCCTGCTCGACAAAGAAAAGCATCAGCTGGGGTTTCCGGTCCACAGATGGAGCAGAGAAGCGGAGAGAGAAGACCATCTGCACCATCATCAGCATGTCCTGTAGCTTCTGTTACCTGCCAGCTCCCCCCCCCATTTACCTGGTAATCAACGCCTTTGCTGTTGAGAGCTATGTTAATAGTGAATGTGGAGGAGTCGTGGTGGGGGACGAGCAGGGGCTGCTCGTCAGGTTTGTACCTGACCACAAAGTTCAAGGGATTGGAACACTGATGAGAGAAGACATGTTAGTCAGCAGAGAACACAGGAACCAATGACATGGCTGCAACCAATACTCATTTTCTATTAGCCTACACATCAAATTTGATATATACTGTGCAAAATGCCTCATGCATCTTCCTCCACCAAGGAAGGTGTGTTTCTGCTCAGTTGTGTTTGTTAATTTATTTGTTAGTTAGCAGAATTTGAAAAAAACAAATGGATGGAAGGATTTCAGTTGAGGAAAAAACCCAGTACAATATGGTGCAGATCCAGGAATTTTACTTTAAAGGGAGTGCTGGGCCTTGGTGGAGGTAGACACTCTGTTGTTACGGTAAATGTTTCTGTACGTGTTTCTGTACGTGATAAATGATTAATCAGTAATCAGAATTATTAGTGATTCTTTTTTGTCATCTGATCAATTATAAAACTTATCATAACAACTTATCAGCATCCTAAGAGGTTAGAGATGGACAGCATCTTCGGATATCAATCAATAAGAAATTCATACGAAGCCAGTTTGCTATCATTGAGTCAACACATGAACACATTCTTACAGAGGAGGCAGTGCCCAAAGATGAATAAATGTTATTGTATGTATTTGTCATTGACACTGTGGATGTTTTTTACAGTTTGAGAGAAAGGCAATACAAATGTAATTTACTATACATGTTCCAAAAGGGTTTGCGGGAGGGAGTTTAAAAAGTACAAATCTTATTAGAGTTGTGGAATACGAAATCATTTTATCCTCAGTTGGTTATAATCATGGTTATTTGTTTGACACAAATCCTTATCGTGCATTCCAAAAGATGGAAATGCAAAAAAATGCATTTACTTCTCAAACACCTAAAATCAGCCAACTGTGCTCCTTTAAAGGACTGACAGGTGCACTCTGGGAAATGTAGCACAAGCTCTACCACAAAAAAGTGGGATAAAAAAAGAAGCATAGTTTCATAACTTCTCAGTATTTTCATCACGTACGAACGTGTGACAGAGACAGTACTGACTTCATGGAGCCCTCCCCCAGGATCTGCCGTCTTACCTTGGTGTAGTAACCCGGATACATTTTCTCTGTTATTGGGGCTACGTACTCCAGCAAGAATTTGTGCCACTCCTTTTCAAAGTTGACTTGATTCATGTGGATGTCAATTGTGGGTACGTTTTCATAGCCACCTTGGATTCTGGTGTCCTGACAAACACGAAAATTTTATCAGTTTAGAAAAAAGCCGTACAGTCACCTACCTACAAGCCAAAGCAACTCGCAAGAGGATTCTTAGAAATCAGAGCTGTCATATTTGTTGGTGTTGTTCTGTTGCACGTTCCAGATGCTGCTAGTTGCAACTCATCACACAAACTGATGACATGATTGAGGATCAATATTTTTATTCTTACTCGCTGTAATTTACAGAGGACTCATATATATTAATGCATATACTGTATCTATTACTGTATCTGATGGCAATTTTTTTTTAAATTTTTGATGCCAGTCACAAAACAACACACACACGCTGACTGCCCACACATGATAACATACCATAGCGTTTCCACCTGACCACCTCCCAAAGTGTTCCATCTCTTCCACAATGTGGTTACAAGCAACTTCTGAGAAAATTGGGAACCAGTAGACATCAGGACAAGGCTGGGAGACAGAGGACGAGGCACGATTTAACAACTGAGTGACACATCATAAGATAATATTTGAATTTAGTTGACACAGTTAATAGCAGTGATGCAGTCCAGGGTATCCACAGTTAAATACCGTATACCAACTTTTTCAGTTGACATAGTGTATATAGGTTAGAAATCCCCTCTGATGCATGTTTTTTTATTTTTGTTATTCATGCATTCCACCCACATCGCATGCATGTTCAAGTCTTATCTGTATGAACAAAAGTATATAGTGCTATACGGTGCAGAAATCAGTGTAAGATTGAAAAAAAAAATGGTAAAACATTCCTCTTTTGTCCACCTCACCTAAAGCTCTTTGGTGTTGCTGATAATGAGCTTCAGGTGAGTGATTGGTGGCATGAAAAATACAAAAAAGTGAAGAAAAGAATGACAATCTCTTTCAACCCCATGACGCCTGAATTTATTTACAATCGAATAAAACAATTAATTATTTGTGTTTTTGCTTTCAAGCTGCTGTTTTCAAAACACTCTTTATTTCATTTAGTTTAAATTTGGACCAATGTGTGCTGCTACTCACAGTTTCAATCAGCTTGTCTTTCGTGATGCGAGTGTAGTTCTCATGAATATAACGCTCCTGCCAGTCCTGAAAAACACGAAAAACACACCAAATGGTACGTGTCTAGTGAATACAGAGCTTGTTCACAACCTAGCCACATTAAAGTGTTCATTTAGTGATGCTGCATGCTAGAACTTAATATTTTCTAACAATGAGAGATAGAAACCTTATTTTTTGATTGACTAACCGATAGTCCTAATACTACATAATAGAACCTATTAGTCAAGTGAAGTCAAACTTTATTTATACAGCACATAGTGCAGGTCTAGATGAAATATCCTTTTTCTTCTAATTACCAATTCATTTAGTTATCAATTAAGAGAGACCCAACATTCTACCACAAGTGAGCACTTGGTGACAGTAGTGAGGAAAAATATTTCGTAGGCTGCTCGTATTTCCAATGATGTTATTACTTGTTACCAATAATCAAGCATCACATACTGAGGCTACTGTCAATAACACAACAGCTTGTGATAAAGAAGAGTGCTCAGTGGATTTTTCTCACCAGGGGGTTTACAAAGATTTGCCACAGATCATTGTGAAGATGGCTGGTCTGGTAGTTTTCTGTTGACAGGATGCGGCCAAAAGTGTGCATGTTGGTTACATACATGAAGATTCCCTGAGAGAAAGATTCAGGTCAAACATCACGACACATAATTTTACAGCTAGAAACATCCATGTTCAAGTACACCAAATGGACTAACATGAACAAATCAAACTTTCGGGATCCCTCTTTGTCCTCTTACTAACCTTGCTGCGAACGTTGTGGCAGTACGCCATGTCAGGGTCTAAGCTGTGCGAGTTAAAGAGCTCGTAGTCTGTGAGCTCTGATCGAAGGAGGCTGGCCTTCATGAGATACACACTGGACACATACGGGACATTCCACACACCCCTGGGAAACAAGAAAGTCTTAGACAGTTTACATACAAACTCCAGCATTAAATTAAAGACAGAGTCATATAGTGGGAGAACCAGGTCTTAATTACAGATAGAACTCCCTATTTTCTCATCCGCTCCCCTCTTCATTTCCTGATGTCTTGATACGTTTGTTACATTTCGACAGAACTTTTTAACATAAATACAATTTTTATTCACCAATTTCTCTTACTTTCTTCAATTTTAAAGTTTTTCAATTTCTTAAAGGTCTGCTTAAACTTCTGTTTACTGAAACTTAGCAGTTCTTGCACAGATGTTCAACGTTAAAACTGCATCAACAGGCATAATCCTTCTTTTCCTTTCAAACACTGTGAAAAACATACAGGTAGTGCTGAATTACAACCACAGTAAATTTAAGACCTAAAAATGAGAGGCAGAAAGTTGCATGCCAGAAATGGATACTGGCTATTTGACTTTTGTTGTAAAAATGTGTGAAGTTACAGAGAGGTGGATGGGATGCTACAGGAATGAAGGCATCAGATTGGTGGAAAGGCTTGTGTGCTTCTCAAAAACAGATCCAGTATTTGACAAAGTTAAGAGGAATTACCAAGACTGGAATTAGAAAAATTTTAAAAGTAAGAGCAGAAGATTTTTTGTAAAATATGTGCTTAATTGACAATGCGACCTACTGATAGTTTCAGTGCCCTATATTCATTTTAACAGAGATTGCCAATTATTTCATCCCAGGCTCTTATTGAAGAATTTACAGCAGTGTGGGACAATCAGGTCTTATAATTAGGAAATAATAAAGTTATGTTAATTATACATCAAAGATATAATTCTATCCATTGAATGCTCCCCACCATTAGTTACAGATTTATACATCTTTATGGAGTTTTAAGAGCAACTTACACTCTGCGTCCTTGAACTATGTCCACATAGTCCTCAGACCTGGCGTAGTAGCCATCTTCACTGAGGGCGCCCCAGAAGTTGCTCCACAGTCGACCAGCTCTGGTTATCATTGGTGCCACAACAGGACTAGAAACAATAAAAGCAGTGTCATTATATTTCTTCATCTGATCAAATAGTTAGTAAAACTATAATTCATGCACGTAAATAGTCGGCGACTGCAGCAATTTTGAGGCATCAGTTAAAACAAGACTATCATTAATAATTCAGTGTTGAGAAATATACTTACAGGTTTTGTTCAAGGAGAATTTTGAGTGTGTTCTCGTTTTTTAAGACCACTTCAATGTCCACGCTGAAGAAATATTCACAGTCCTTGTCCTTCCGGCACATATCACTGACAAGAAGAAGGACAATGACGGATCAGCACACATGTTGTATGAAGTTAAAGAGTAATACTGGCACACAAAAACACATACTGGCCCTCTTTTCGGTTGAAACTTGCATAAATTATTGATTTGAAAGACAAAACAAACTGTTGTTGTCATTAAGTAAAACTTTATTTATTAAATTTCAGTCCAACTGTAGTTAAACTGCATTGTTTGCTAAGAAATCGATATGAATGACAGCTCCTAACTCTTTTTTTTTTCATTTATTTTACTCATTTTGTTAAAACGGTACTAACTAAAAATGAGAAAACAATTTAATTCTGAGCATAAAGTTTGTAATAGGCCAAAAAGGCCAAAAAGCTTCAATTGCCAAATGAAAATTATACAAATTTCTATTGAGAAACAGCTAATATTTTCCATCTCTATAGTTTTAGTATGAGATGGCTCCACTGAATGTGCTATGTGCATTGGAGGTTTGGTTCCATTATCATGGTTGTCCCACATGGAACCCTGACTAGTTTCCAGACTTCTCGTTAAGACTTAACGTCCTGCTGTTGCGGACACATGTCGAAGTGAGATTTAAGTGGTGGAGAAAAACTTTCCTCCTTCAGCGGATGAATGTGAAAATAAACTGATCCAGCATTCTGCAGAGTCAAACTCAAACATCCCACTTTGGTTAGTCACTATTGCATGAAGAATCTCAAACAGTTTCTGTAGGCAACAAGACTAATGTGAGCAGCAGAGTCAACCTGCATGTGATGCATATTTAATAATGACCCAACTACAGACTACATTTCTTTACATTTTTAGAAAGTATATGATTCCATTAACTGCTAACAGAAATACTGACAATACAGGCTGAAAATTTAGAAAAGGGAACTTTGCATCAAAATCAAAATACATAATTGGGAAGGATATCTCTATAGGTAAAAAAGGAGCTGGAAAAATGTGTGTTTGATAAAAATGAAAACAAATCAGACACTTAACTTTTTTGGCATGTGATGTGAGGTCAATAAGCATTAAAGCATCTATTTTAACAAGACCCTGTATGATTTTGCGCAACTCAGTCTCTTTAAATATATTTAATTTTAAGACATGTAACCCAGTTGACAGCAGTTAACTCACAATCCCATGTTGCGAGAAGCAGCTGCGTCCATCTCCTCTTCGGGCCCGATGAATTTGACGTCTTGATAAAGGCGTCCATGATCCCGCAGGAACGAGCTGACGTGGCGCTCGTGATGCACTTCCTGCAGGGAAGAGAGAAATGGACAGACAAAGAGTCGGAGTTACTACAGCTCACTACACAGCGCGGCAATAAATAGGACAGAAAAAGTTCTGTAGTTCCTAGGATGGAGTTATAACATGTAATTATGGAGGTGTACAATCAGTGCTTTGTTCTACAGTTGACAGTAAACTCTGTTCGATTTTCAAGAGCAAGATAGCAAAGGCTTTTATTTTGATGGCAAGCTCCTTATTGTGAAACTACAGTTTACTACATTAGTCTCCGAGACAGCTCTTTTGGTGCCCTGTAAAATATTTTCATGTCTTGTGAATCCAAGACCAGTGTTTCTATTTCTTATCATTGCATTTGGCTTTAAGGTAGTCATTTTGTGTACTCCTGCCTTCTATTTTTATAGAGGCTCAAGCTCAGATGTAGTAGCACACTTCATCTTGCTACAACAGCTCCAAGAACAACATTTGCCTTCAGGCATGTTAGGAGAAAATTGATTCATGAACTGTCCTGTTTACCTGGTTGTAAATGAACAATTTGAGCCGGTTCTTGGGATACTGGAGCTTCAGTAGGCGTTCAAAGAAGACTGTGACAAAGGGGGTGGGCTGCTGAATAAAGATACCGATCACCACCAGAGGGTATTCACTCTCCTGTCACACAAAAACAAGCATCATATTCCAGGTCAGGAGAAAGAAAGGGTTTTCACTCAGATTTGGGACAGACAATGTGACAGTGAGATGACATGATCGCCTGTGAACAGACCTTTAGAGTTGTGAGTGGGCGGAGCTCCTTGTGACACACCATGCATCCAGTCTCAAATGCCCATGTGTTGGGGATGTAGTTACCCAGGTAGTTAATCTGGAGCTGAGAACCAAATCCACATCTCAACCTATTATCTAGTCTCAAGAGGAGGATAGTTGATTATCCTATCATAGCTCTCCGATGGTTAACTTTACGATGGATCAGTACCTTGGTGGGCCCGTTCCCATGGATGATGGAAGGCAGGGTATTGTACAGTAGATTTCTGGCTCGTGACCGTCCGTCCTCAAACTTCAGAACTACTTCGTCTGGAAACACACAAAAGTCAGCCTCCAATAACTTTGTGGTCCCGCTTCTGAGACAGGAATTAATTCCCTCTACCAGTAAAATTGGAGGAGGTTATGTTTTCAACCTTATGCTTGTTGAGTTGTGAAAAGATTTGGATGAAATTTGGCATGTGGCTTTGGCTCCTACCAAACCCATTTAACTTCTGATCCAGATGCAGATGTGGATCATGACCTCATTTGTGCGTGTATGTGTGTGTAGGTATCAGCCCCGGGAGCAATGCTTACATTTTTGGAGAGACCCAGATAGCACACTTCACCATATACAGTGGTTACTTCGCGCTTTTTACTTCAGCAAACACAGACCAGTAGTGTTTCAGTATTTTATTTCTAGGGCAATTTCAGGCAGGTGGCGGAGGTAAGCACCCGACTGAGAGCTCTCTGGCTTGTTGAAAACTGTTTGTGCTTTACGAATTACAGTCTTTAATTTATGGTTGTGTTGTTGGTTAAACCTTTAAGTGTAAACACATTATTCAACATTATTTTTGAAATTCTTGCAAGTGCTGCCATTATGAATATTTAACTCAGAGTCGTATTGTAATGAAAGGCTTTTACAAAGTTGTGTGCTGTAGAGGGCTACTAACAGAAAGGACTCCATGATGATCTTTCTGTAAAGACAAACTTTTTATATCTCACTATCTAAACCAGTGTGGATTAAGGATATGTAGGAGCAGGTAATCCTTGGGGGTCTCCATTCCCCTGGACTCTCATCTCTGTGAACCTTAACACATCCACCTTGCACAGAACTCACACATTCCTTCCCCGGAATCATGTCTGAACGTGCAGCCCCACCTAAATTACAGCAACTGCAAATCCCTCAGCTCCGAAACATCTGTGGCTTGACTTTCCTTAAAGTCCACTGTGGTGATACATCATTAAAGAGGTTACTGACGAGACAGAGGAAAAAGTCAACCAATGCTTACCAACAAGTTTTACTGTCATTTCCATAGCAATGGGAGGATAGACAGGACAGCAACAAGGCTCGATGCTCAATCACACTCAAAGTGGAAGGACAGCATTTTCCCGATAACATTTAATTTGAGGATGAAGTCAAACTACAATTACTGTCTTGCATATAGTCAAGCTGCAGTTTGCATTATAAACTCACTGGGTTATAAATGCCTCTTTTCCTCTGCATGGTACTGTATCAACTTGCCTTGATTCTACCCACTTCTATTATCAGGTGTTTCCTTTTCCAGAGTACCAAATTGTACTCTTTTAACATAGCTTATTGTTAAACTGATGTTGCAGGAAACTGCTGTCACCAATGCAAAACACAGGTGAAACAATAATGGAGGATATGGAGGACATTGTGGCTTTGATTCTTGATGTGCTGCTGTTTGTCAAAGCCAGGAGACAAATTTTATTTTTAGTAGAGGCTTAGGGCAGAGAGAGTTATCCGTTATGAGTTTAAAGTGTACAGCTAGTTTATATCTCTTAGTGTGTAAGTTTACTGAAAGAACTTTAACTGTCACACTAATTGCATGCAAGCATGACAAATAAAGCTACTCTCTAAAAGCAAACCCTAAAACACGGATGTTCATCCCAGTAGCACAGGGGATCAATACAATCAGAGTTTTACAATAGACACCAAAGATTAATGTCAATAATTCAGTATCTGACAAATATGAAGTGTGGTTTCACGCTCCCCTGTCACTTGTCTTTTTGAATATACAACTTCATCACTTCATTAACTTATTCTGACATTTGTATGACACAATATATGTCTACATTCTTCTGAGTTATAACCAAAAATGCAAGCATAAAAAAAAAAGTTATCATGTGTTCAGCACTAGTCTCCTCTCTTGTATTCACCGTGTTTTTGTGTGCATGGCTTTTGGACTTGCAGTGCATATATTTTCAGATTGCTAATTTATGTCTCTTTGCATGTGTTCACTTGTGCTGCAGTATGCTGAGCTCTCAATGCAACAGCAGTAACATGTTTTGAGTTGTCCATGATAATTGGATGATACAGTGTGCACAACTGGAGATGATGTGCTACGGAGGATGCCTGTAAGTGTCACATGTGGTGGATGGTATGAAGAACAGCTGCCTTCTGGATGGTAATAAACACAGAGCTTCTCAAAGGTGTGATACTAAAGGTACACTTAACATTTCTAACATCAACAGAGACTTCTGTAGATAGTAAATTAGTGCGTCTTGGAGGAATCTTACTGGCTGCACAAAGGAACTAAATTCTGTGCACTCACCAAGGGATCCATGAAGATTCTGGAACAATCTGCATTTGCTGTCCAGTGTGATGTTTATCGATTTCTAAACGATGGAAACACAACACAAATGAGGGCTGACACTGAATAAGAGTAAACACTGAATAAAATCACTGATGGGGAATGAAATAACTTGCATTTAGCACATGTAAGGCCCAGTATATGGTCCATTCTCACAGTGTATAGCAATACCGTCAATTCCAGTCACTTCTACACCACTGTTCTTTAAAGCTACCCTCATAGCCATAACAGGCAACACTTTCTGCAGATGTTAAAGGCCTGTAAGGAACATGAAGGATTATGCCCAGTGAGCTACTGAAAAGTTTTTCATTGAAAAAAAGTGCTGAGTCTTACTTAGAGTTGGAACTAATCAGTGTGTTGTGAAAATATTGCTGTTAGTGATTTAGACAAGTTTACACATTATACAGAATTGACCAAAACGGAGGTGAAGCTGGAGGAAGTGCTGAGCTTAAAATAACAGCAAATGAAAACAGGGGCAGGTTGGAATACAGGGAGGCTTCTTACTGAAATGTAATGAAATATAAAGACAGAAAGTTAAAAATAAAGACCTTTCTCTCTCAAATAATGGTCTGGTTCTCTCTGGAACTTAAGAAATTGAGAATTTTATGGTACACTACAAGTAGTTCCAATAATATAAATACCATATGAAGACAAATTAAAGGCAGATGGAGAACATGAACACAGCAGCGTAATATTTCTTACTCTTTTGGCTGGGTCAATGTAAATCTTGGTGAAGAACAGCTGGTCACTCTCATTGTCCTCTCCTGTCCACTCAGCAACCATCTCTTTAACATTGGCAGCATAGCCAATGAAACCTGACGATAAGAGACAAACCCAGAGCAAAGGGAGAGGAAGAAAAAGTGTAAACATGCTCATCAGGGCAGGGCTAATGTACTATATATATTGTTATCATGATCAGAGAGTAAATATGTCTGAGATATGGATATTGTTATATCATATGATGTGGCGATAAGTGATGTGTGATGATAAATGTGGTGTCTCTTCCTGGTTATAAAGTTTGCATTACAGTAAAATGATGTAATTTCTGGATTTATCAGAGTGTTCTACCTGTTCATGTTTGCCTTCACCAACTTCAGTCATTAAATTCACATTAGTGATGATTGTTTTAATCAAAAATCTCACTGGGTTGTTATTTTGTATTTTTGTAAGTACCAATAGTCATCCCTACAATACCTTCACAATATTGATATCAAAGTATATGGCAAGAATATTTGAATTTGTTGCCCAGTCCTATAATTTATGAAGAGCTTTTTTGAGAACAATATCATGGTAAATACTGTGTATCATGCATGATATGGCCTAAAAATAGCCTTTTTAATGAAATACTGCCAAACCAAACATATTAAATTTCCATATATGTGTGAAGAAACTCATTACGTCTACACTCAGTCTCATCGTGAAAGAGTGAAGTGCTGTGTTTCAAGCTGCTGTGAATAATGACTGCTGCCAGGTTTTACAAGCTCAGCACAGTGCTGACTGCTGACTGCTGACTACAGACCTGCTGTTTCTCTGCTATAAAAAGACACAGTCCTTTCTTTACACATCAAGCATGTTATTAAATCAAGAATGAAAATCTACAGCCACATCAGCACCTTGTGAACACGGCAGCGTTGAGAAATGTGCATGGCTATATTACATAGTGTTCAGAATGTGAGCTTAAGGCTGAGTCAATTGTGAAATTTTACCACTTTTTATGAGAGGTTGGTAAAAAAAAAAGAAACAAACAAACAAAAAAAACACATAGAGACACGCCGAAATTCTGGCCAATTTTCCATTATCTCAAACTGAGAGGTCGATGTGAACATTTCTTTCTCCTTGACTGCCATGAGAAATTTACTCATAAACATTTATAACCTTTTTACCTTCAGCGTTAGTCAATATTTACATCTTTAATGTCAAACACATGTGACCAAAGTTTTTTTAAACATTTTGAAGCATTTAAGTATTTCAAATAGTCTTCCAACATACTTTTCATGTGATTATTGATAACTGTACATTGTGTGCTGTTTCCATCCATGGTTGCCAGGCTGCAGCCCCCGTCCTCACACATGTGGACAAGATCTCCATAGGGTGCCTTTAAGCTAAGTAGGTCTCTAATCTGAAAACTGCAGGATGTAAATGTGGGCTTTTTGGGGGGGAACTACTACAAAAATGTGTTCATCCACGTCTAAGCCATTTGGCCCACCCCAGAAGGGTGACTGACAAGACAAGTGGACATACCTCCTGAGCCGAGGAACCTGTTGCCCTCCCTGACATGAGGATGCTTGTCCTCCAGGTGCCTGTCAGGCCAGATCAGGCTCTCGGACGAGAAGACCACCTTGTGTCTGGCTTGCTGGAACTTCTTAAACAGCTCTTTAGGACCCGAGGCAAAGACCACATCGTAACTGTGTGAAACAGGGAGTGAAACTAGAAAATGTTTCTGGACGGTGCAGTGCCGGTACAGCAAATGAACGGGTTGCTTGTACAAGATGCCAGCATTCTTTAGTTGGAGAGTTAAGCTGCTAGTGGTTGTGTTTATGGTTATGAAAGGAACAAAACATTCACACCGTTGATTTATCTTATCTTTTTCCTTTTTTATGGCCATTTCATCCATGTTTAACACATAATCTTCACTAAAGTGACTCCACTTAAATCATATATCACTTACTAAATCAGTAAAGTGGGCAGCCTTAGAGACAAAAACCTGTTCTCAAAATGAAGCCAATGTGTTTGTGCAAATGTTTGCCAAAAAAACAGCTTCAACGTGTATCTCGAACAAAATGCAGTTGTTTTTTTGCATTCCCTTTGTGTACAGATTAAACCTGGTAATGGCTGAGCTGGGCACCCAGCTACAATAACAGCTACTCAAGTATATTTGGAAATGTATTTTTTTTAAAAACTCAAAGCACACCTCAAGTAAATTCTTCCAAAAGGTTTCTGTCCTTTCATGACACTCATGTATGCTGAAGTGTTCGCTTTTCTTATCGGTATTCTGACTCTAACAACTGGGGTGATATGTCATGAATTAAGCTCTGCTCATGATGGAGTGGACAGGTGTATAGGTGGGAACTCGAAACCACGGCTCAGCTTCTCGGTTGCTAATACGCAGATTCTGGCTCCAAATGACTTCATCAACACAAGATAGCCAGTCACACATACCTGATATTTTGACGTTTTTATACATTGACAAAGTGGTGATAGGTTGTCCATCTTTACTTATTTCGCCTCCCAACCCAGTTTTGAGTCACAGATTTTGGGATGGGAATTAAGCACAAGAGCATTAATACAGTAAAAGACCCATTAATGGTTAATTTTAACTATATCAATGCGAGTACCCACACCGATGAATGACGGAAACGGAAACTCTGGCGTCAAACACACGCTGCGCACTTCAACTATGTCAGCAGCCTGCAGGTAGTAAAATAGATATTTATGACCTGTTACTGCTGTTATGTTGCCAAGTTAAAAGAAACCCATAAAATCCTTCAAAGATGGGAGGAATTAGGTGAATTAAACACTTTGTTACAGGAATGGTCACCCTAGGGACTTCTATTCATAGCTGTGTATGAGTCGACAACAAATTGATGGTATCCTGGCAAACAAAGCCACCTTCAGTGAACCTATCATGACCAAACACTGGCATTAAGTCTCAGGTTAAATGCTATTTTTCTGAGTAGCTTGCAGTCTGATATCCCATTATTATGCATCTCAATAGCCCAAACTGAGTGCAGTGTAGTCACTCTACCTGTCAATAAAGAGGATGATTTTGTCCTGAATCTCCTTTTCCTCCAGAGCTTCTTTCAGGAGTCGCACTTTCTGGCCTCCTCCTGGAGCTCCCATGTAGTCGCCTCCCTTCCATTTTTGACCCCGACCAAGGACCTTAAAACATACAGCAAACCATTTATTGCAATTTGAGAAATTAACAGACATTTATCATCAAATGAATGCTTTCCACCACCATAATAAAAAAAAAAAAAAATGCTAAACTTCATCTATTTTTTAACAAAAACAGGCTTATTTCTGTGACTAACTTACACTGAGAATATGTAAGGCATTACTTGCATTAGAGCTAAAACTATGCCTGGTTTTTAGTTCTTAAAGAGCAGATCAAGGCTAGACAGCAGGAGATTAACTGATTTTACCATGGGGTGTCCTACCTTGACAGTGTAGTTAAAATGTTTAGCCGACCTCAGGAAACGCTTGAAGCCATCTGTCTCTTTGGTTGCAACAGTCACAACTATGAGTTTCTCTAGAAGACACAACATAACACAGGAATTCCAGACATTAGACTTGTTGTTTCTTCCAACTTCAGCTGATCGGAGTCCTGCAATAGGTAACTAAGCAGAAAATCTTAAGTGTTTTACTTCACCAAACCAGCATCAGCTTAAAAAATGATTAAATGACTGGTTCTGACGGCTTGTGACACATTTAACTAAGTCAAGTGGCTTTTATTATTGTATAGCATTTTTGGTCAATAGCTGAACAACTCTAACCTTATTCCAGTTTCTGATCTGTTGTGTGTCATTAATTTAGCATCCTGTCCTACACCAGACGGCGGCTTTAAAGATCCCTCTGATGAAAATCAGGTCTCAGGTCATTTCACTGTATTATTTAGAGGACTTCTTTTGTTGACACAAAAGGGTATTTTTGGTATTGGTTATCAGCAAAACATTTTAAAATCAGTACCAGCCCAAAATTTCCATATCGGTGCACCATTAGCACTATAACTGAGGCGATATTAAGGTTCCGGAGACACGCCTGGTAATACTGTATTTGGGACCGTTCAATTTTACATAGATTATTATAGGTTCTTAACTGATAAGTAAAATGTTTATGGTCAGCGTCATGATAGTTCATTTGTTGCAGGTCCCTAAAAAGAGGAAATGAGAGGGAACACTGGTCTGGACAAGTTTCACTTGTAGACATTTTAATTTCCCACACACACACTTTTCTGCTATTTTTCCCGAGGTCTCACTTCCAAACAAGAGTTCCGATGGATTAATCAGTACAAAAAGATCCTGTGACACAGTTTTCCTCACACTGGTTGTCATTACAATACAGGAAACAATTTCTACTGATCATCCACGAAAAATCTTCAATACTAACGGGTTTGACATTAGACTTCCTGTG
>KV751391.1:1931624-1950175 GCA_001698575.1 Mola mola
CTCTACAAGTATTCCAAAGTTTAAAAAACAGCCCCTGGGCTGTACGTATTGTTGACCGAGGATGCTCTTGAACACTTCGCCCGTGAACAGCGCTGGGTTTTGTCTTACAGAGAAGTTAATACACAGTGTTGGCAGCAGCCCGTCCACGTCAGCGTCCTCCCCAGCAGCACCGAGCGGCCACAACCTTCTACGGACCTGGGCCCCGTTAGACCACACTATCCACTATTCTAACATATCTAGCATATCTAACATATCTAACATATAAACAAGAGATTGGGTTTGGTCTGTTGAGAATCGCGAATGAACGTAAAGTCCCTACTCGGCGTGCACGTATCAACTAAAAAAAAACCGTTTTCTTCACTGGCTAAGCTGATATCAGAATCAGAGCTGAAGGAAAAGGAGCAGATTTTCCTACTCTCACTTCTGCTAGAATGTTCGGCCGCACTTTTTTTTTTTACCGACACGGCTTTAGGTTAGTCTTCAACTGGGTTCCACATGCGCCGGGGGGGTCTCCATCAGCGGCTGAAACTGTTCTGGACATGTTGACTTTACCACTCGCCATTATTAGGCACAAAATGTGCGAGGAGAGACGGCGTTAAAACACCAGCCTCGTCACATTCCCGGCTTACCTTCGGGGATTCGCTTCTCCTCACAGTTTGTCAGGGAAAACAGAACACAGAGGAGAAGCCCTGGAAACAGCAGCAGCGACGGAAGCCTCATTTTTGCAAAGTTACAGTGAGAAATTCCTCCACGACCGTCCGCGAGTCCGAACCGAACGCTGCACGTCTTCGCCCGAGAAGAAGCGAACTTCGCCGGATAGTTCGCCGTGCCAGCACCGCCAAAAAAAAGCCCCCCGCCCCCCCCCCCTCTCCCCCCCCCCCCCCCCCTCTCTCTCTCTCTCTCTCTCTCTCTCTCTCTCTCTCTCTCTCTCTCTCTCTCTGTCTCTCTGTCTCTCTCTCTCTCTCTCTCTCCCCCTCTCTCTCTCTCTCTGTGCCTGCTAATGTTTCTCTTCCCCTCTCACCGCCTCTCCAGTAAACAAACTGCAGTTTGCACAGCTGCGGCCTGACAGTAATAATGCTGCAGCGGGGCGATCTTGGTAAGGTTTAAAACATTCGGGCTTCATGCTCAGGTTTGCCTAGTGTGTTAAACTATCCGAAACGCCCCCTTCCAAACTGGGGAGGGGACAAAGCGATTTCAGGGCTCAGCTGCGGACATGTGCGCTTGCACGTAGCCTCCTCTCTACGTTAGTGCACTTTTGTTTATTCTTAAATCAGTGTCAAACCCTTGGAAGTAGATCTTTCAAGTCGGATCTTTTGACGTGTTCCTTGCTGTTTACTCACGGTCCAGTTATTAGTCTAATAATTATTTAAGGCACCTACTGTTTGCACATCCTGCACAATGCACATTATCGATGTGATAGTTGCATTTTACAGTGTGGATCAGGCACATTGCAAGTGTCTTGTACATTCTTCACAGTACTCTTACACCGCACATTTGATAATGTACATATTACATAGCAAAAAGTATTTTTCTCTTCTTGTTTTTTTTATATGTACTTATTATACTTATCATATTATACTTATGTACTGTATTATATGTTCTTTATTCTCGATATGTGCTTTTCATTATGTTTTTATGCACTGTGTTTCAGTAATGAATACATTTCCCCCCTTGGATTAATAAAGTATTCTGATTCTGATTCAAATGCAAAAATTCGAACATCTATTCACTGTCAAATTAAACATTAGTGTGGAACCCCTCTGGAATCTTTGAAGACACATTTCTGCCAATGGGATGGGGAAAAAAGTATTTTAAAGTTATTATTATAAGAAATATTCTCAAAATAATGACTTGGAATCTCAAAAGAATGAGAAACTCCCCCACACAATTAAAGGAAATAAGCAATATTTATATTTCAATCATGTTCCCGACTTAACGATGTTTTTGCAGGTTACTCGGTTTGCTAGGCTTAACTATCCTGCTCACAGTTGTATTGCAATATTAACTGAAAACAAAAACTAACATGTAACATATGTGTCATTAAGTGAAATGAATACAAAAGTATTTCTATCACAGAGACGTCAGAAAAATCAGGGGACACTATTAAGCACAGTATAATGTCACTTCAGCTATTATAAAGTATATAATATTCTATTGTGTGAAACTGACTCCCTGCAGTGAAATACTAGTCAACTCTGAAAGAGTTAATCATTGAGTTAAATCATAAACAGAGATATTGTGGCAGTGTTTAGTGTTTAGAAAATACATTGACACTTCTCGTTGTTTAAAATTAACTTGTGTTGCCTTTAGTGATACATTAAAACTACTGATAGAGTTACTGCAACTCTGTCACAGTTTAAAACATTTAACAATTGTCTTTTGTCTCCAAGTCTTTGTTTGATGGCGGGCAGCAATCACAAACAAAGAACCAGCTATTTTTTGGTTCTCGTGCGAACCATCTATTTAGGTCCCGAACCTAAAAAGTTCTTAATTTGAACGCTCTGGTCGGTTCAACGCTAGGTGGAGGAACCAGAACCGGCCACGGAGCTGTGTCGGTGTTAAAGCGCTATCAGTGACCTTAACTCGCGTAATGGGAGAGCCCACCTCTGTGTTCTCCAGCATTGCTTTCGCCACGGAATGCATGTTGGTTGAAGGAATACTTTGAGGATCTCAAAGCATTCCTTCCACCACCTGACTATAGGTTCAGTTGAGGTCAGCAGTTCCTCATCCATACGGATGTATGGATGGATCCATACGGGCCACTTTCCCCTTCAGAACCAGCAGTTTGCCAGAATTATTTTAGGACCAAGACTGAATGTCTTGCCCATGGCGCTATCGTACTCGCCCCACTACCGAGATTTTGTCTCCGTGATTGCCTTGGCTGCTCTTCATTTGACCTGCTGGTAGCGATCGGTTGCCTCTGGAAGCCCACAAACCTGCCATGCCTTGAAAAACTCCTTGTTCAGTTTGATGGCTCTATTATTTTTTTGGGCTTGCTGGATCAATCTGGCATCCACCTGATCCAGCTCACCAACAAGTGGTGACTTGTTGACAGCTTTGCTCCTCTTTTCACATGAGTATCCACAACATTAGGCTGCAGATCAGCTAATGTGACTACAAGGTTGATCACTGACCAACAACCCTGGGGTGTCCTGGTGTCAGGTGTACTTATGGACACCCTTATGTCCGAACATGGTGTTAGTTATGGGCAAAATGCGGCTAGCACACAAGTCCAATAAGTGAACAGCCCTTGGGTTATGCTGTCATTGTCCATGTGAGTTTTGTAGTCCCTCAGCAGAATAACAGCGTCCCCAATAGGGACACCTTCCAGCGCCTGTCCCAGGGACTACAAAAAACAGTGGGCACTTGGAACTACTGTTTGGTGCATAAGTCTAAACAACAGTCAGGACTCGTTCACTGACCCTAAAGTGCAGGGAAACAACCCAGTCGGCCACTGGGGTAAACTCTAAAACACAGGCGGAAGGCCAGGGAGCTATGAGTAAGCCCATACCTGCCGTCAATCTCTCACCCAGAATAACTCCAGCAAAGTAAAGAGTCCAACCCCTCTGAAGAAGGTTGGTTCGAAAATCCGACCTGTGCGACCTGACCCCTTTTAGTCCTCCCGCAGGTGGTGGGCCCATTGGAGAACCGACCCATGTCTCGTCTTCAGGCCAGACTCCACGGGTGAAAGTCCAGGCACCAGGTGCTCCCCTGTGGGTTCCTTCTCCAGGCCTGGCTCCTGGGAAGGACACTGGTACCCCTCTGGGCATGACGTATTGGTCCTTGTTTCCAAACATCATAAAGGCTCTTCTTGAAGCACACTTTGTCTGACCCCTCACTTAGAACTAATTTGCCTTGGGAGACCCTACCAGGAGCAGACTGCTCCCAAAACATAGTTCCTTGGTTGGCTGTGACACTCAAATTCCTCCACCACAATAAGGTGCCAGTTCATAGGGGTAAAAAAAAAAACCCCAACTTAAGAAAAAAAAAAAGTTTGGAGTAAATAATATGATATAATAAGTGTCATATTTTGTGAGTACCTGAGAGATGTACAGATTGGTAATATTATTCTGGTTTAGCAAGTTATCCAGATAGATGATAATTTACCATTTTCATTTACCCTTTACTTCCATACCTGAGGGAGATCCTCTCTGGTTGAAATAATTATAGTCATTATATACTCTAAACATTAAAAAAAAAAACTTAATGGCTAAAGGTGTTTTTCTAAAAGTACAGTTTTCAGTGTCAGGTGGCTCTCGTTTCTCTCTGGATAGATCAACATGGTAAATTAGGTTGAACATGCAGTATACTGTACCTGGTCTCGAGCTAGGTTATTTTCAGAGTTTTAGACAAAAAAAAACAAATGTTGATGTTTTGCTCATTCTTTTCCTGGTGATATTCCTCTGTGAGAAATAGATTCCTAGCTGAGGAAATATGATATAGGCTACACAAATCCATACCCTGAGATTGTGATTGAACATGGAGGAGGCCAGAAAACTCCTGCAAGAGAAGAAGGCATAGAATAAGAAGTTCTTGCAGGAGGATATTTGAATCTTAGCAAAACAACTGCAAAGTTAAAAAGGAGGCCTGCCTCCTCACCAAACAGAGACATGAGGCTGAGGACTGCACTGACGTATTGTTTACATATTTTACAGATTTGTGTAAAAACTTACAGATCTGTCTACATAGTATGTACAAATCTCAGTAAATATTTGAATATAAAAGCAGATTAGTATATATTTACAGATTGTTACATATTTACTAATCCTATTACATGCATATGTATTGAGATACAGCTACACAACCTTCCACTCACATTTGCAAATAGTTTCGCAACAATGATAGCCCCATAGATTTTTATGTTGGTTCAACTCATGGCTCTACCAAGGAAAATAGGGAAAATTGTTGATTTACATGTAATCTCCATGGTGTGACTGGACGAAATATGGGGTGCTTGCTACTATCTTGTGGCTCCTTTGAATTCCTATCTACTTTCTTAGAAAGGAACACACTGACTAGAACTAGAGGTCTTTAGCTTGTCCTCATAAGAGAAGCCTTTGTGGTTCCTGGTAGAAGCTTTTATAAAGGTTCCACCTGGAAATCTTTCAGAGGGTTCTACCTACAGCCACCAATAGAAATTCACCTCCTGCACATAGGTTGAGGCCCAGAGAGGGTGTAAGCACAAAACTAATTCCAGCAGATGGCACCCTTTTGACACACAATATTAAACCTGAAGAATATAGAAACATATAGAATAGTACTTATAAAAAATGTAAAGCAGCATAAGGAGAAAGCAACATAAGTCATAAAGGCCTCCAATATCCATGATTAACACCTACAAAAGAGCATCAGAATTGAATAAAAAACCTGTAAAGTCTAACTCCTCATTTCAGTCCTGGATATTTAGTATCTTGAAATTTTTATATCCAAAATGTTTCCTGCTTATTCAGTTTTCTTTTTCTGTCACCTCTAAGGTTGGAAAATGGGATGTGTTCAAAGCCCCGTTTGCAGCGTTGCTGGAACTGCAGATGCTGCGACTCGGAAGCCCCCTCTGTCTGTGGATCAAAAACTTTCTGATGAACAGACCCCAGCATGTGAGGATGGACACTTCCACATCCTCCACCATCATCCTTAAAGCTGGTGTTCCTCAACGACAAGGCACCATACGGAGAGGAGGTCCAGACGCTGGCGGCCTGGTGCAGTGACAACCACCTGAACCTCAGCACCAGGAAGACCAAAGAAATCATCATTGGTTTCCGGAAGTCGAGAACCACACTGCACTCAGGCCTGAGCATCAATAGGGAGGAAGTGGAGCGGATAACAGACTTCAAGTTTCTCGGACGGCACATCTTGGAGGACCTGGGCTGGACTGTGAACACCACCCATATCATCAAAAAAGCCCCTTCAGCGTCTCTTCTTCCTGAGAACGCTGAAGAGGAACAAACTCCATCAACTGCTGAGGAACTTTTATCGATGCAGAATAGAGAGTGTCATGACCTATGGATGCGCCGTGTGGTACTCCAGCTGCACCGCAGCACAGACAAAACAGCTGCAGCGGGTCATAAAGACGGCTGAGTGGACCGTTGGCTCCCCACTCCCGAGCCTGGACGAGATCTACACAGGCCGTCTCCTCCGACGGGCCACAAACATCCTGAATGACCCACTCGGGTCACTCTTGGCTCACCAGCCTCCCTTCTGACAGCCCAGAGACACGCAAGCCCACACCTACAGACTAAAACAGAACTTCTTTCCCATGGCTGTAAAAAGACTAGACACCATGAACACTACCATGTGCAATAAAGTGGCCACTGCAAAAACTGCTTTTCTTGCACATTTTTCTTAAATTATGCACAGTATTTTACCTGCACCTTGCCATGAAACACTTCAACTGACACATTGTACTTATGCTGATCTTATTTTTATACAGATTTACTTATTATTTTTTATCCTCATCATTTTTACTGGACAGTAGCTGCTACAAGAGATAGCTGCCACCCAACCTTTCGTTGTATCTCACAGTGCAATGACAATAAAGCTTATTCTATTCTATTGGTTGGAGTTCTAACATGTTGACAGCAAAATTTTTAGTCTTCATATTCATCAGCTCTCACTCTGCCAACTGCCATTGATGACATACACACCAATGTCCTTAAACTTAAACTCTGTCCTCAATCATAATCGTTTAAGATTTCAAAGAACTGAACACAGCTTTAATAGTCCACGACGTTGTGAGCGTTTGAAGGCTCTAATCAACTTAAAATAGATTTGGAAAAAGATTAAAGTGTAACGTACAGTTACCGTGTACAATTGACGCTGTTTTGTTCTTCTTTGATATCTTTTATGCTTTACGTCGCATAAAAGTTGTTACATCAAAGAAATGTAAATCTATTAGTGTTACTAACAGTTTCTACACTAAAATATCTCATAAAACCCTGAAATTTAAAAGAATAAAAATATCAAAGGTAGAGATGAGAAAAAAAAAATTGCATTTCCTGGCGAAAATGCGCTGGATGCTGATTGCTGAAATAAAACTTCAGAGCGTTTGTTGAATTGCGGAAATATTAAGTGACGATCTAAGGAATTGAGCTACACTGTAATTCTTACATTGTTTTGTGTTACACAAAAGACAATGAAGATATTTTTAAAAAATCACAGATTTATGAGTGTTGCGCAGTTTCATTTTTCACTCGATATATTTATTAATAGTATCATTTTATTTTATCATTTTTCCGGCAGTGCAGATGTGAAAGTAACTGACACTTGCGACATTTCCGGTCGCAGTTGTGTCATTTCGCTTTACGATATTAGTGGCAACCCAGAAGTGTCAACTGCTGGCTGCAGAGTTATCCAGAAAGACAGGTGAAGTTTGTTACCTAAACGCAGTTTAAAAGAAAACACGCGGGTACAACAGCTTGACGGTTGCCACACACGCCTCCTGAAGAATATGACAACTCTCGTGATGCGAGAAACAACGCATTTTCATCAGTTTTCGTTCACAACGCCAGCTACCTAGCTAAGCTAACTTAGCTAGAAGCTAGCGACGACAGTGTCAGCTTTCATTCTGGGGGGCTTGTTTGGAGTGCGAGCCAATTCGATGTAACACCCTCACAGTTTCAAACTTAGCACCCTGGGCGCGTTCTCTAGACGCCGACTCTTTACTGGGCTTCCGTTATTTAAACTTACAATGTGGCTGCAGCAAAGACTGAAGGGGCTACCAGGCTTGTTGTCAAGCAGCTGGGCGAGAAGGCTCCTCATCGGACTACTCCTGTTCTTCATCTTCTATTGGTACTTGGGAGCTGAGCGCGGATGGAGGTTCTTCTCGGGCTCGGCTATACCCGGTGGGGCTGCAGGGAAGTGCCTACAGGCTGAAATCCACAAGTGGAGTTCTTTTGTAGACCGAGGAGAGGGGATGTACAGCACACCTCAGGAACCACTAGAGACACCCTTTGTGACAGGTAACGGCCATATTCTCATTGACACTGACTCAAACAAACTGTGGGTCGCATCTTCCTCACTGCCTGGCTCGGCCCCGGTTCACCAAACCGAATACTCGCCGAGGGTCGGCGTCCACCTCGAGGGGACGCGGGTCGAAGCTAAAGCTACCATGCTGTGGTTCCGGAAAGGATCCGTGCTGTCGGTCCGCTGTGTCTCGCCAGGCTCCCCACAGTCAGCCTGGGACTGTGTCTCCATCAGAGAGGAGTTTATTGCACACAGAAGCAGACCTAATGTCCATATCCAGCGAATCCACGTCACCAACCCGTCTGACAGGGCCACCACCCTGGAGGTTTCCATGGAGAATCCCTCCTTCGGCAGCAAGTTCTCCACTAGTGTGGAGAAACTGGAGGACAGGGACATCATGCTGTCTTCCGGCAGAGTGCCGATGGACAACAAACGGATGGTGGTGGTGGTGGTGGTCACCGAGAAGCTGAACAGCAGGATCCAAGTCTCTGCAAAATCAGAATATACAGAAAACGTCCTGTCAGTGGTGTTGACCTCGGAGCCTATTGAGTCCTCCAAGCTGGAAGAGACCTTCAGCACCCTCAGAGAGGGAGCAAAGAAGGAGCTGGGGGAGCTGCTGAGGGTTGACGTGGATAAGCTGGTTGATGATCACCAGCAGGCCTGGATGGACCTCTTCATTTCAGGTGAGCTGAGGTTGCAGCTGCAATTGACAGTGTTTTACTAGAGCATATGTGGGTTGTTAAAAGATATAAATATGTTTACTCTCTGAATCAAAATTGCTGCCTGGGATTGGTGAAAAAACCCTAACTAAAATAGGGCAGCACATCTTAGAAAGTAGTCATTAAATCAGGTTAAACATCCCAGTACTCTATATGTGCCATGAAAAGTCATAGTAAGAGTTAATATTTCAGAGGCGTCGTATCTGTATCTGGTGAATCAGTTAACAGATAGTGAAATGTAGCTGAGCACTGATATGAACTCTGAGATGATTGCTTAATCACATGACTTGACAGGAGGGATAGGCGGGTTATAAATATGCTGGTGTTTGGTTTGGCTTGTTGCGCCGACGTCTGTATGGAGACCAGTATAATAAACCAGTATTGTTTTTGAAAGGGCAGATTCTGGTTGTTAGGAATCAAGGATACCAATAATTGAAATTTGGAGCTGATATTTGCAGTAAAAATGTGGTGTCTACCCGTACTTTACATTATAGCTTACTTATTTCGATGTTATCTGCAAGTCTAAATGCAATGTTGTGAGTTCAGCATCAAACTCTTATCTCTTTACTCACCATGAGCTGTCTCCAGCAGTGGAAAGCCACAGTGATATTTACTCGTTTTACTTCTTCATGTGTCCCTCATTATCTTTGCTCATGAACATGGTGTCTTTCCTGGAGTGGATATTTAGATTGTGATGAAGGTTGTTTAGTTTTAGTTTTTGTAACTTTTATGTGATTGAAAATCCCTCTTGGCAGCTCTTCTTCATCAACTTCTTTTTTGCACTGGAGGCCACACGGACTCACTATTTTCACTCCATCAGTTCTCTCCCCCAGTCAACATAAACAGTTGACTAAACATTAACAATTGCATGTCTGCTTTTCATGTGTTTGTGAGTCACTTATCACATCATTGCCATTGCCTGGAACCATAAATTTCCTTTGAATTTGTATGTAATCTGGCTGCATGATAAAATTGTAGTCGCTGTGAAGAATTTTCTTTTCAGAATCTATCGCTAGGAGCAGTAAGTTAACCAGAGACGAGAATAATACTTGATGTCCAGTCTCAGCTGTTAATGACGTTGTGTTTCTGCTTCTTTGATTTTTCAGGCGTTGAAATGAGAAAGATCACAGACTCCCACACCCCATCAAGCCGCACGGTGAACACCACCCTATACTACATCCTGTCCTCTTCCATGGCTCCCCTGTTGGATCAGAGGCTGAGCAGCGATGAGCGTGCGCGCCTCGAGTCCAGCCTCAACTACGCTGACCACTGCTTCAGCGGCCACGCCACCATGCACGCAGAGAACTTGTGGCCCGAGCGGGTGAGCAGTACGCCTCAGATCCTGCAGCTCTTCACTCTGTGGACTCTGACGCTCCAGAAGAGAGGCTGTAAGGTGCTGGTGGCAGCTGGTGCCCATGGAGCTATGCAGGGCATGGTGCTCAGCTTTGGCGGCCTTCAGTTCACTGAGAACCACCTTCAGTTCCAGGCTGATCCGGATGTGTTGCACAACAGCTATGCCCTGAGAGGGATCCACTACAACCAGGACCTGATTAACCTGGCGGTGCTGCTGGATGCAGATGGGAAGCCTTTTCTTCACATGTCGGTGAAGCCGCAGGAGAAGCCGGTGAAGCTGTATGCCTGCGAGGCCGGCTGCCTCAACGAGCCAGTGGAGCTGACCTCTGAGCTCAAAGGACACACGTTCCCTGTGATGGTGACGCAGCCCATCACGCCGCTGCTGTACATCTCCACAGACCTGCGCCACCTGCAGGACCTGCGCCACACCCTGCACCTCAAGGCCATTCTGGCCCACGAGGAGCACATGGCCAACAGATACCCAGGCCTGCCCTTCCTCTTCTGGTTCAGTGTGGCCTCCCTCATAACACTGTTCCACCTTTTCCTCTTCAAGCTCATATACAATGAGTACTGTGGTCCTGGTGCTAAGCCCCTCTTCAGGAGTAAGGTATAATGAGCTGTCATAAAACATAACTGGAAACAACAAACTGATCATCTGTGTGTGTGTGGTGGCAAACTTTCCTTTCTATCGATTCTCTCTTTGGTTCTTGGTGGGTCGGTTTCTTAGTTTTGACCTTCACATTCTTCGTGAAATCACGTGGTTTGGAGCAGGTTGGAATAATAGCCTTTTTACATCTCCCCTGTCCCCTCTCACAGATTGTGATTTCACAGCTTTTTGTCAAATGAGTTTCCATTGCAGCTCTTTCCTCACAAAAGTTGTAAGCAATGAAAAATCTGATTTCAGCTCAGAGCAGTGTCAGAATAGTAGCGTTCAGATCCAGATCACAGACATTGGAGTTATAATTAACGACTGGATCTCTAGCGTCATCTGAGCACAGCACCTGTTTTCACTGCATCTCATGGCTGTTGCGGAATGTAGCAATCGTGGTGGAAGAAAAAAAGCACAAAAGTTCATTTTTTTTTTTTTGTCTGAGATTAAGTGGTTGCTGCATTTATATTGCATTAACATTATTTGAATGTGGGCATTTTCGATGTTTTGGAATTTCTAATGGATTATTTAACTATAGGGAAGGACCTTTATAAAAAGTTATAATTTTTGCACAAAGATTTTTCTGATAGGTTTATTTTTTGGTCTATCTTCACCTCACCTTAAATATAGAGATGCACAATATTAGCTTTTTCAAATGTACGGACGTTTTCAAATTCACCAACCCCCCCTAGAAAAAAAAAAAAATCTGAGTCTCTCCCCTCTTAACTTTTATTTTGGAGGGTAATCTCATTGAGACACTATCTCTCATTTTCAAGAGAGACCTGTACAAAGTATGACAACCCCAAAAATACAAAACATAGCCCAAAATTCCAAGAGCCAGTGAGGTAAAACCAGCAAAGATGCTCTCATAAGGTTTAAAACAGGATGTTAAAAATCCACCAAGGGAAATGAACTAGATAGGTTCAGTTCCTGCTATAAAGGAAGAGAGAGCAACTGAAGAAAAGTTTTACGTAGTCTCCGACAGGACATGTATGCGTCGTGAAATTAACAGTTAATACTACTCGTTTAAGTGTCATCACATTTGTGGGTCATGTCAGCAGCAATGCTCATTTCAAGATGATAATTCATTTTATACCAATACCAATATTGTGCATCACTACTTAAATCTAAAATCGTTCAGTGCGCTCATGTTACTGCTTTGCAGCAGAACGTGACTTGTAATAAGTGAACTGTAACATCGCGACTGCCCTTATTTAAAGTAAAACTTTATTACACCTTGAATTTAGTTTCTGTAG
The DNA here is from genome assembly GCA_001698575.1 of Mola mola. NCBI lineage: Eukaryota > Metazoa > Chordata > Actinopteri > Tetraodontiformes > Molidae > Mola > Mola mola. The sequence goes on from KV751391.1 coordinate 1,943,561, forward strand.
CTCTGCTCATCAGAATGATGAGTTACATTGATGCTGAAGTGCTGAGATTTGGGAATACAGCAATATCGTGCAAAAGAGATCATGACGACAATAGGTGATGATCAGAGACTCTAAACAAACCCTCAGGTTTTCTTGATGAAAATCCAAAGCAAACAGGAAATGTATTACCCAGTGTTTTTGTGCAGTGAAGGAATATTACCATCCTTTCAGCTGTGCTCACATTGACCTTCCAGTCGAGACTGTTTCTGTTGATTCCATGTGTTTTTTCGACCTGCCCGGAGCTACAAAAGATAAAAACCAAGCTGGAAAAAATTTTGCTCTTCCTTTTAGTAAGATGATTGTGTGGGATCCATGCAAAGCAAAAGCAACGCTTAAATTCCGACTCAGTGTAGTAAGGTGGTGCTGAAGTCCATTATCTGTTTGTTGTCATGTAAAACAGCTACTTGTTTATAGATGTCTTCACAAAGAGAGATATTGACCTGCAGGCTTGTCTCTGATAAACATGGACTGAGTGCTCACTTTACCTGAAGTCTTTCTCTGCTATTCTTTTTTCCTGCGTTTTGATGATGTTTTTTTTTTTTTTTATTAAATTACTCAATTAAATTAACAAGAAATCTATGGGTTGGCCTTGGCTTTTTACTACTGACCTGTCAAAAACTGCTTCACCTGAGTCACAGATCTTCAGCATGTCTGTTTCCTCCTCTCCTTGGTATTGGTGCAGGTGGGGTCAGACCGTTTCTCTTTCCCCAGCCAATCCTAATCCTAACTTCTGACTTCACTAGGTCGACCGCAAGAGTGACGGTGATTGCTGCGAAACCAGGAATGCTGCTTGAACACTCAACATGTGGTAGGGCTCCTGCTTGAGCTTTGCTAGCTCTGGCAATATTAAAATGGGTGTGCTGGTGCTGAATGACATCTGCTGGGGAGTGACACCACTCACAGGTCTGCAGTGAGAAGTAGAAGCATGGAGGTTAAAACAGCTGCTGCATGTTGCTTTGAAACAAGAACTACTTATTTGTTATTTTTCATCTACTCATTACTTCCTTGGGTAATTGATCAGTCTGCAAATGTTATTACAATTTCCCAGAGTCGTCATTTTTCATGTTTAAATGGCTTGTTTTATCCAATGAACAGCCCAGTAAAAATATTCAGGTTATTATCAGGAGTAAAAAATATTAAGTAATCAAGCTTTGAGAACCAGAAACTAAAAACTAAATGTTCTGGTGCAATTTTGCTTAAATACTAATAAATTCTAAAAATGGTTTGATTATCAATGCAGAAACTGCAAGGGAATTTCAACATGTGTGTGTGTGTGTATATATAGTGTACATACACAGTATTTATATATTCTGATCAAACTGGAATATACAAACAAGGACCCCTGCAGTCTATGTAATGTCCAGTAGGAGTGACTCTTAACTTTATGAGAAAATGAGCATACTTCTCACTTAATTTGTTACATCAGCAAATTGTTGATACCATCAGTCACAATTTTCTTTTCTTCAATAAAGCATAACATTTGGTTTGGAAATGACAGCTCCATTAAGATAACAAAGGGGCCAATTTGGGGTGTGGCCATGTGATTGATATGTCACCTCCCCAGACTGTCCACAGCTTTACTGTCATCCAATCAGGATAGAGTAGTGTTGTGACTCCTCCTCACCTCTATTGTCTCTTCCAAATATGGTCACTTCTACCCCAACCAGGAGGTCAGACAGAACAATGAATGAGGTGAATCCATGTTGGCTCTGTCTCCCGTTTATTTGGATGATACAGCTTCTAGTCTGCAGCACAGTTGTGGAGAGGCCATACAGTAAGGTTAGCTTTCTTTCTAACTCAACTGCTTTCATTTTTAATCTTGTAGTCCTAAACTCTATTAATTGACAAATAAAGTCAGCTGATGCATCATCACATCTTCTTAAAGCTAAAATATCTCAGGAGCGCTGCGATCTTGCTGCAGTGAAGTCATTTGGTGACGCTAGTGATCGCTGAGTTCAGCTGATAATGACACCATTTATACAATCATAATTTCACATTGATTAACTAAATTTATGAAAATAGAAAACACTTGCACAAATATCAGCATGAGAACTGCCTATAAATCTTTGTGAAAAATTATTTTTGTTCGTACTTTGAGTTTTCAGTTTGACCTGATTACATAGAGCTGGATGAGTTATATGACCTTATTGCAGTCGGCCAACAGGTGGCACCAGGCTCCTTATCAGCTTTCATGAGCAAAGATTGTAGTTTTGGGGAGCATTACCAACTTTTTGTGAAGACAGGAGACGAGTCTGTAAGTGAGTTAGAAAGACAGCCATCTTGGACAGGAATGAGGTGTGGGAACAAAAGTGCAGTTTCTCACCTCTAATGTTGCAGTTGGTTGTTCTAACATCTGCCCACTACTGGATGAGAATATTGGCAATTCACTAACTCATCTGCTGTAAAGGGTGTTTGGCCACCGTTAGCTGATCTGACGAGCATTTGGTTAAAACTGGGAAATGCTGATTTTTTTCTTTAAAACAATTGTGCGTTAGCTTTAAGCCCTAACAAAAGCATTCACATTAAGCTGATATAGTTCATCACCAGATAAATCTCTGGATTTCGTAGATTAAAAGGAAGTCAGTGGGGTCTCTCCTGTTTGCTCACCAGTAGCAATGGGGTTTTAGCAAAGATTTATTTCCCGCTTCAGTGTGCCTCTGGCATCACAAAGCATGTTGACAGTGTTTGTGTAATTACTCTCTCTGCCAGAAGAGGGAGAAGTTCAGCAACAGTAATGCTGTTCAGTTGAGATCTGTTTTGTTCCTTCGTTAACACTGATCTCTGTCTTAAACAGTAGTTGCTCCCAAAGTTTCAGGAGGTTTGACTTCATTTTAAAGCTTTTTACACCTCTATAGCCTTTAACACATCCTTTATTTTGTTTATTTACGTGCTGCTATTGCATCACTTATCAATACATCTTCAAAAACAATCAGACTTGTGGCACTCTTGGGTGAAGTTAATAAAACTTTGGTTTCATCTGATCACGATCGGACGGTAGTTTAATCAGCCACGATAAACGCGGGCTGTCAGTTAATCACGTTGGAAAGAAAAAAAATACCTGTGTTGTGAACCTTACAGGTCCAGTGTGCAGGATTTTGGCTGATCTATTGGAAAAATTCTCATTAGTGTGGAATCGCCTGAAGATGACAGTTTTTATGTTTTTGTTGTTGACTGTCTCTACAGAGGGAGCAGGTTCACAGGTTGTACAGTACGGTAGCTTGGATGTGTCAAACCACTGACTCCAAAGAGATCATTTTGTGTTTTTAGTGGCCTCTGCAGGTTCTTCTACATGCCTGCAGAAGGAAGGTGAGGTAGTGGGTAATTTAGTTGTTTACACTTTCTAACCTCACCACTTGAGCCTTCACACAGGACCCTAAAAATGCCAATTCAGGACGTGGCCACTCAGTTAAACTACTCTGAGCCTCTGACATTCCTGACTGGGACATCATCATCATCTTTCTGATTTGAAAATTAAAGAAAAAACAGATATAAGACATAAAGATATAAAAAAGATATAAACAATACCTTTTTGAATATCAATAAGGTACAAAAATATAATGCGCTGAAGTGTTTTTGCAATTGTCAATTGTTGGCCTGTACTGTCTGATTCATCACATCTGAGGACTTTCATTTTTGTCAGTTTGATCCACTCTGTATGTGAGCAACTGTGTGTTCCTTATTGACAAAAGAAGTTTATTTATTGAGTTCTTGTCTGTAGTCATAATCAGGTTGGATTGTACTTGAATGGTATGTGATCATAGAAAATTGAGGTTTTTAAAAAAATCTTATTTTGTCTTGCATCGGGGAAAATAAATCGCTGATCTGTTGTGGGGGAAACAGTGTCTTTTGAGCTGTAATGTTTTTCTTTATTAACATCTGAAGCCTGGACATGGAAAATTATTTTTCCCTTGCACCATAACCTGCTCAGCAGGGATCAGACAAAGTTGGAGGCAACTATTTTAATTAATGACTGAAATGATGGGTGTGTTGTCGCCCCCTAGTGGACTCCAACAATACTGCATTAAATGTCATCTGATCCTTTCAACATCTATTAATTTAATGTTTAAAAAAAATAATGTAAGATATGTGTGGGATTTATGAATATTTTAGTGCAGAAAATGAATCTAATATTCCTAATGTTTTATTCATTAGTGTATAATCACAGCTTCATGCTGCAATGGACCTGTTCTATAGACTACTAAACTAATCAACACATGAAATTGTTTGCAGTTAGAATAATCAACATAATTACTTCACTGCTATTTTTTATTTCCTGTAGGGCCAGTACTGCTATCTGTCATCACTGTGACACCTCTATAGTTGGCTTAATCACTACTGAATTTATTCCAAAATCAGAGTACAAACGGGTGTCAAGAGTTCCCCACAAGGAGACTGCAGAACAGCTTCTAAAGTGTTTCAATGTAAATCAGTTTCTTTTCTTGTAATACAACTGCTCAAAACTGTAATGAAGTCTCATGAAATAAAAAAAATAAGCAGTATACTGCTTTTACAAACTTTTACAAACATCTTATGGCACCTGTAGTAAAGAAAAAAACAAAACATTACTGTGGGTACCTCTGCTTCAAGATGTTTCTAGTGAGAGCAGGTCAGCAGACACTCACTTTGGTAAAAGACACACTTCTCAACATCTCAAGCCTGAAATACTCCATCACTATAGGCACTTTGTCGCTGTCGTCGCTCCTTCGGTGCATAGTCTCTGTCAGGCAGTGTTGCAGCAGTTATCAGTAAATGGAACATAAGAGGCTTAATCATGTTTCATTTTCTAAGTTGTCATGTACAGAGACACTGTGCCACAGAATTATAACTCAGCCTTGACCAGGAAACAGCAGCTTCATGAGGTTTTTCAAGTCACATCATTTTATCATCACAGAGTATTTGGACTCAATCCTGCTCTTCGGAGCCTTGTAAAATCTGTTGTCAGGCCGGGTCATTAAAAGTCTGATTCGGGGCTGCGCTCCGGGTCATTGCTCCTAGTGGAGACGGGCTCGGCTGGAAGCAGAGATAAAACTACTCTGCATCATGTCTATCAGTCATTTGAGCTGGATTTCCTCCCACAGGTCGGGGATTTGGGCCGCCAGTGCTTCCGGTCTTCACACAACTCGCACATTGTGGCCTGAAATCACCATCCCCACCAAACTCTTACATTTCAGTTACAAAACGCCTCAAAAAAATTCCCACACACAACAGAAAACACATTCAGATAGACCAAACATGAGTAAGTCAGAAAACATCATTCTGACAACACAACAGGAAACACTAAGCAGCAGAGATGACAACAGCTACCGATGTTTCTAATGGACACTAAAAATCGGCGGACACACACGCACCTGTCTTACTGAAATCTAAATTGTACCTGTTTCATTTTAAGATCATGATGAAATTCATCAGATATTAGCTAGTGTCAGATATCTTTTTACCCAGCTTTTGAACATCAAAATGAAGAAAAGTCACAAAACAAACAGATCCTGTTTGTCGCTCACTTTTTGGTGTAACATCTGCATCCGACATCTGTGCTATGTACAGTGATTGTTCTGTTGTGTTGTTTGCTAAAGATGTTTTCTTAAGTATATCCCAGAAAACCTGGGAATGGTGGAATCATTAGCACCTCCTCTGCCACTGTAGATTCTCATGCTTCAGCACGATAGCCCAGAACTATTTGAGGCATGTACTAGTGCATATCAAAAAAATGGAATATGATGGAATCGTTTTTTTTCCCCAATTTAATTCAAAAAAGTTAAACTTTCATGTATTCTAAATTCATTACGCATTGAGATATTTTTGTTTAATTTGATGATTATGGCATACAGAGTTACAGTGAGATATTCCAATATTTTGAAAAGGGTTTTTAAATCTTTTGAGCTGTGGGCCATGACTATCAAAACTGCAATGTAATGAATTGAGAATATTTTAAATGTTCACTTTATAAAATACCTGATGAAGTGTCTTCCACTGAAGTCAGCACACACCAAATCCAGTAAAAGGTGGCACAGGATTCTTTTTACCTCATCAGCAGGACAGTTTTGAACTGTAATCCTGATGAAGCAGATTTACTTTTATATGGTGTATTCTGACTCTAATGGAGGCACCATTTCAGGCCAAAGTAAGTTTGTTTTCGTTACCTTACTTCTGCCTGATGTCATTTCTCCCCACATTTTAGTAGCTGGAAAGACTGATACAACCAAGTGAGGTTTTATTTTCAGCACTGTGTATGAATGAGTTTTATGAGGCGCTCAGTGACTAAAACGTCCAGAGGTCAGAGAGTGTGAAAGTCCGCGAGGACTGAGTGCAGCTCTGCAGGATGCTGAAATTGCATGAATGTGTTCCAAAATGTTGGGCTCAAACACTGATTACAGATATTGACCAGCGTGACGAATACTACAACAAATCACGTGCTGAACTAAAACCTGTGCTGCAGAGACACAAGTGATAACATATGAAAACACAGAGTTCTCAGTTAAAACTACGCAGAGCCTACCTAACACACCAGTCCTGTCTCGCTACGGGGTGAAGTTGTCCTGAATCATGCCAGAGTGACGTTATCAGTCCAATAGTCCT
>KV751391.1:1950201-1979611 GCA_001698575.1 Mola mola
GTGTGTGTGTGTGTGTGTGTGTGTGTGTGTGTGTGTGTGTGTGTGTGTGTGTGTGTATGAGGGGTGGATGGGCTACGAGTCCTTCAGCATGCTAATCTGAGCAAAGATCTTGAGTGCGGGGCCCAGTTTGATGTTCATGGTTCCCATGAGGTGGTCTTCCTTCAGCAGCATCAGGGCCTGTCCGTCGATCTCCTGAGAACGGAACTCCTCAGCTATTTCCAGACCTCCTGCATCCACACACGCACACACACACACACACACACTTATCAATCAGCTGACATCACCTGAATTTACTTTAATTGCTTGATTATCTCTAAATCCAGCAGAAATAAGTGAAGCCTTTTTACAGGCAAAGCCCTTCATTATACATTTATTATCCAATTTACAATAAATAATACAAAATAAAAAAAATACACCGCATACGTACAGTGTCAACATTTAACGCCTTGCCGAAAATGTCCTTCAAAGGAAAATTAATGCAAGTTAAACACAGGTGTGTTGACTGGGTTAGAGATTTAGAGTTGGGAGGAGAAAAAAGGATTTCAAATGTTCAACTTAGAGGTTTTGCACTCAGGAGACTAAAATTATAAACAAAAAAGTGCAAAGATGGATTGCAAAGATATCATAAATCCCTCTACCATCACACAGACAATGCTAGTCAACAAGGGGACAATACATGCAGCGGCAATAAAGATATTTCTGTTCTTAGCATGATTAATATCTTCTCTTATTTCTTGATCTGTCCCACTCGTCAGACAGACCCCCTCTGGGGTTGAACAGAGGTCCTACCTGGCAGAGATGAGATGAACTCGTAGACGTCCTCGATATTCCACAGGCCCGGGTCACTGGGCAGGAGGCCGTAGGGCAACAGGGGCAGCTCGGGGCTGTGCACTGCAGTCATGCGCCGACTGGCCGACAGGGGGGACAGGGGCCTTTTGTAGCCAGACAGGTCTGAACATTGACTGGACTCCCCCTGCGCGGGATGAGCGGTGGACAGAGTGGCAGCGGGTTTCTGCACAGACGCTGAAGTCTGTCAGAAAAAGATGACATTTGTCAACAAATCTGACTTTCATAAGTCGAGAATCCACGGAAACGTCACGTTTGACTGAGCTCAAAATGCATGTTTCCTCTTCCATACCAACAACTCTTACCACGCTGAGGTTGTACTACATAACATGTATTACTAGTAAAAAGCTAAGTGGAGTCTCACCTTCTTTTTGGACTCTAAACTGCAGTTTTTGAGATTTCCAATCAGTGCCTTTTGTTTCTTTGCGTTCTCCAGGGTGGTTTTGCGGTTTGGGAAGAGACCCACTCTCTTTGTGCATCCCACATTGTAGCTAAAAACAAACACAGACATAGCAACTCTCTATACTCTCTCCTTCAATCTCAGCCAGAAGATCCATTTATATTGATAAACTATACATATACACTGATCAGTCTTACTTTAACACCACTGACGGTTGACGTGAGTAACACTCATCACCTCGCTACAGTGCCAAGTTCTGGGGTTAAACCCTTGATCCTGGCGTTCATGTTGACGCAACTTGACACAAACCATCTGCCCCAAACGCTGCTCAAGAACAGCCAAAGGAACGTGACACAAAGCTTAAAGGAACAATATGTAGGATATTTGCTGCATTAGATCATAAAATGACCTCAGACATAAAGGAAGCATGCTATGTTGAAATACTAGCCCCTCTTGACAATAACGCAGCAGCCAGTATTTCCTCTCCCCTAAGTTTCGATTCCTGTCTGGAATGATTTCTTTTTGCGTTGACCAAAGCAGGTAAGCCGATTTAAGGCACTCCCACGTGACAGATTTGGTCCCCCACCCCTGGCAAACATAAACTGGTTCAGATATAACTGAGTGAACATTGCAATCTTAAAGACTCAATGAGAGTTTCAGTGGTTTTAATGTTATGGCTGATCAGTGTATATAAAGAAAAATGACAGATTTGTCAGTTACTCCACAACAAAATCCAGCTAATGAGAACTGAGAGTCTCTTGGTTGTCCACCAACAATTTTTCAAAAAGTGATGCGCCTCGGTTTTTTTTCCACCTGCAAATGTTTCTCGGTCGATCTTCTGTCAGAAATGGACGTGTGGGGGAACTCTGCATTGTCGGTGATCAATAAGAGACGGTAATATGTTCCCTGCCGGGTCTCACCGTTTAGCACACACTGTAGAACAGAACCTCTTGGACCTTTTGAAGATGTAGGCAAAGTCCACCTTGCCACACAGCTCACAGGTCAGCATGGGCTCCTGCTGGGCCTTTAACTCTGAGGGGGCACACAGGACACACGGTCAGCTGATCTAACAGCACCATCCAGTAGGAACTTTGCATTACGGCCCTATTCTGATCTGGTCCCTGTCCTGAGTGATCTCCTGAGTAGAGCTGTGAACATTCCAAAGATGCACTGAGGATGAGATCTGATCACTCAGACTTCATTCTGTGTGTGCACACTAATGAGCCCTCAGCTCTACTGAAAAACCAACAATTCAGATGGTGTTTTCTGAAACATCCAACAAGCACAGCAACAGGTTCCTTTACCTGCTCGGGTAAGCAGCAGATTTTTGTGAGCGGCCTGTTAACCTGTAACCACAACATCCCCAGACCAACGATATGAAGTTTAATAAACCACCGGTGTGTTCAGAACCTGGCACATAACATCCAATAATCAACATCTGATGTAGAATTATTAACTGTGAGGGAAAATAATAGCTCGAAAACATGTATCGTTCCTACCCAGATTATTTCCAGGTTGATCAGTTACAGATTTATTTAAATACCAGTCAACTTTTACTTACGGTCATTACACATATATACTCTAGTAACCTTTACTTAAGCGCTGTGATAACGGCAGAGCAGCGTTATTATTCACTACACAACTGCTTCTGTGCATGTGAAGGGAAACATCATGACAAACACTCTGAAAAACACAATAATGAACATCGCTCACGATGCTGGAACATAAATACTGTTTGCTGTCTATGACAACAAACTGGTTAGAGAGCTTGATGGACTGAAGAAACCACCTGAAGGCAAGATGCTGAGCTCTGCATCATGAAGGGAGTTTATCCATACTTTACAGAATTAACTTTGAAAATGATCAGAAGTTGCAGCCTGACTTTCTACTATCTTTAGCTGTGCTTCTAATTGTGTTAATGAAGATAACTTCATATTGTGCTCAAAGAACCAAAGTATGTAGCTGCATGATGAATCAGCGAGCTTCCTGTACGACTTCCTAGAGGCATTCGAGGTAAGTTTAACTAGATGGTGGGAGGACACTGGCAGGATTCTAAACCCACCCCGGGGCTGCAGACTGAAGGAGCTACATCACACACCCTAAACCTTGAAATATGAAGCGACTTTACCCTTTGGTGTGAGACCATCCATCTTTGAGTCTGCCGTGTGTCTCCTGAGGCTCTCGATTGAGAAAGATGGACGTTCCACCTGAAAAATCAGTCAATCAATCAATCGTTACCAAAAAATATAACCCAAGCAAAGAGATGTTTTGTTTTTTTCCTGGTCACGGTCACTGAACAGCACTGATGTTATAACACCGAATGAGAAGAGAGCGCGTGGGGCGGTCAGTACTCACAGGGAAGGGCTCAGCACCCTCCTGGATTACAAAGCCTTCTATCAGGTGGGTGAGGATGTGGGTCTTGACTAAGGCCTGGGCCGGCTTGCTCTCTCCATTGTGTTGGCTGCTGGGAGTGTTTCCATTCCCTGAGGTCATGACTGGAGCGACGGCCGCCCCTCACCTGTCAACACGAGCAGCGTGGAGCACTTGGAGCCAGCCCCCCTCCCCACCCCCAGCAGCTGCTGGCCACAAACACAAAGCACACAAGCATCTGAACGTTAGCCACCGCTTTGGCAGGAGCTGACAGCGTTACTTTATCCTCTGGTAACATTCGACAGGTGTCAGTCCCACCGAGCACTTTCAAACGTGGCATAGACACAATTCACCGCAGCCACTTTTACTACAGGTTAAACACAGAGCTGCTCCCTGTTACTAATTTGGCTCATACCGATCTGCTGGTGGGCCACGTTTCGTTTCAAATGGCATTTGGTGGTTTATGTTTGAAGACCAAGGGAACCTCGACTGAGCACATTTCAGGACGCAGTCTGGGATGGAGACCGTCCCAACACACGGGATCACTGCGTACCAACCCGTGTCGCTCGTTTGGAACCGACTTCACCTGCCGGCGTATTACCGAGTTGGGTGCTTTTAAACTATCACCGCTCACAAAACGTTAATAGTCGAGGCAATTCCCCAGCTGGCCGCTCCCAAATCCCCCTGTTCCAGACGGAGCCGCACGGATGAAGTGTAAACAGGTTCTTATGCGCACCAGACGCTTCCATTAGCTTTATTATCTGCCAAATGTTGCGTAAGCTCACAGCTAGCCTGGCACCGACCAATTTAGCCTTGCGGTAACAGGGATTTGCTAGTTCCAACATGTGAATGAATGAGACCCCAAAGTGTTTAAACCCGCGCCTCTGCGCCCCTCGTTCGGGCCAGAGAAACCTCGGAGCACTTTGGCTTCGCTTACTTTATCCGTCCGACACCGCCTCCGAGTCGGTTAGAGAGCAGGCGCTCCGCTCGGTAACAATGGTAGAGGGAAGAAAAGCTCTTTGTTCAGCGGCTCCGAACAACGCTCTCATTTACTCACCGTCCCTCCGCCGCCGCGGCGAGCAGCGAGTCCGCCACTTGTAACGCCAACCGCCCGCAAAGCAGCCGAACGAGTCGCACACGGAGCCACCGCGTTAACCGAAGCACGAGAAAGTTAGCAGCGGGTTCACATTCTCCCCACGCTCCCACTTTCTCCCAAATCCGAGCCGCAGCCACCACAAGCCTCCTGGTGCGTGCTCGTATGTGCGCGTTGAGCAAGCCCGAGGGAGCCACACAGTAGACTTCCGGCAGCAACCTTCAAAATTAAAGCCGTACATACAGTCTTACACAGTTTATACAGTCTGTGTTACTTTACTTTACTTGCTATATGACTTTATTCATCGGAAAACACATAAATTACATTTAGGCTCACATAATTTTTCCAGGAGTTTTGACCCGCATAACTTAAAAGCTGAGGACTTCCGGTTAAAGAGCGGACTTGAATTCTCTTGTATTTACTTTGTGCTTTTATTGTGAAGGAGTGTATTATTCGGTTATTATTGCAGTCACGAACGTTGGCCAGACTTATATTATTTACTGAATATAAAAACGTATCCCAAACTCTTACTTGAGTAAAATTATAAGTATATCATGTTGATACATGTCGCACCGTGGCTACATCATATTAACAACTGGATGGCAGCAAAACTTTAAACAAATAAACAAGGAGAAAACGGACAAGCCAGGAGCGGTAACATCCCCAATTCCATTTGATAAACTCTGAAAAACAGAATCAGATTTTCTGATCCTTTTTGACATCCAATCCAACCCCAAACAATACAAATATGATATAATGAATGTATGGAATGCATTTTTTTTTTTAAATTTTTGATTGTAAATATATGCTTGTTATGCTTAAATATGTGGTTGTTCTGTTAAAATAGAAACACACTTTGAGCAAATTAAGACAGGGGAAACAAATGACTGGCTAAGTTTTGGAAGACTCAAACACCTGGTTGGAACATGTAAACAGCTAAAGAAAATCATTAACAGGTGATGGTATCATGATTTAGAATGAAAGGTGTAATCTCTAAAGGTAAAGTCTTACAAAAGCAGGATGGGGAGAGTTTCACCACTTTGTAAAAACTGTGATGGCAAATACTCCAGCAGTTTAGGATCAGAGTTTTTCAATGCACAGTTGCAAGGAATTTGGGGTATTCCACCACCCACAGCACATAATATCATCAAAAGTTTCAGAGAATTTCAAAGAAACGTCCACACATCAAGGGAAAAGATAAAACCCAACATAAAGTGCTTGTAAAACCAACATGGTTTAGGATGGTACTACTGGGATCCACGATCAGTAAACTGGAAAAACAAACTCCGAAAAAAAAACTCTCCGCTTCAGCCGGGGCAGAGCTCCATACAATCTTTGGGACAACTCTGCTGCCATCCAGATTACATGATATCGGGGAAATCCTTGCTTATTCCAGCCGGACAATGTCGAGGTACGGTCTTCCATTTACGACAGTGTGACCTCAGGATGCAGGTACTCAACTGGCCCGCCTGCAAAGAGGGAAGATTGTAGTTTTGGTACTTAACTATATTTACATCTGCCGGAAAATGACTTTTAACATCAAAAGTGCATTCAATATCGGTTACTTTGAGATTACTACCATATGGCTGACTTTCACGTTTACTAAAGTAATTTTTCAACATACTCAAGTGCGAGTTTTAGCGACTTTTGTTTTGAAGTACGTCGCCGGAAGTGGAGAAACCGCTGCTGCCGCTGCTTTGACGCCTCCCGTAACGGAGCATCTCTCCGGCGCGGTCCCCCGTCGTCCGTCCCGCGTGGCCACCGTGCGACACAGTGACGAACTTCGGCACGACTCTCATGTCCTCGCTGGACTTGATGAAACCAGAGTGCTTCGCGTCTGGGACCTTGTCCTCAGCCTCCTTCAAGAGAAGACTCATCAAGAGGACGAGGGTCGCTCCGTGCGCGCAGGAGGATGCGGCCAGCGACTGTCCGCTGTGCAGGTGAGACAGGTGATTTGTCTCAGTCCTCGTGTTGGGGTTAGACCCTTGTGACCCTTAATGTATTTTCCATTCGGGGTATTTCTGACTATTCCTCTATTTTCCACACGTGATCAAAATGAGCCAATTTTTAGGATGAGAGGGTCACTTTATTCCAAATGTATAATTTAGGAATGTAACAAATGATGCTTTTTATTATTAGATTCATTTGTTTATGGTTTACTCACAGAAAGGTAGAAACATAGTGAACATTGGTTTCCAGAGCAGCATATTCTCATATTCAAAAGGCAGACTGACAACCCATCTTTACTCCTTTTTGCATGTGCATATTTGCCTCCTGATGATGATTTCTGAGGGCAGTGTGTTTAACTTAAAACTTTATGTGTGTGCTAGAGTGCCAAATGCCATCTATTTTCATTATATTGGAAAAAAAGGCCAGCACCAAAAAAATGTAGATGAATCCCAGGTGTAACGGGTGTGAGAGCGGACCCAAGAACAGCACAAACCTGGACCGGAACAGTTCTGAACTTAATTGACAATGTTCAAGAGTCCAAACAGACGACAATCAGGAAGCCTGGTCGGCGAGCACAGTCCAAGTTCTGAATGGGGCAGGAGTCTCCGGAGAGGGAGTCCAGGCAGGCTGCAGGAAGACAGGGAGCGGGCAGATGCGAAGTCCATAGACAGAAAGCAGGTCAGGTTAGCGGGGCAGAGACGAGGAGATGTGGTCAGGGGCAGAAGGCAGGTCAGGTACGAGGAGATCCGTCCGGAAAAGAGTGCTGGAGAGTAATGCATGACGCGACGACAATCTGGCAGAGAGTGAGTGTGGAGGAGCTGGTTAAGAGCCGACTGGGGGGAACAGGTGAGTCTAATGAGCTTGATTAGGAGAGGTAGGCAGGCAGGTAGAGTGGGTTGGTAGAGGGGAAAACCAGGAGTGGAGTATGACACCAGGTAGAAGGAGGCAAGAGGAAAACTACATCATTTTGTTTGTGAAGTGAACTCTCCCTACAGCCTCCCTCAGTAATTCACCTGTTGTGTTCCTTTTTTTCCAGGTGTTCCATGTTTTCTCTGTCTGGCAGTAGTCGCACTGTTCGGCGGATTCTGACAGCCTGCTTCCTCTCGTTCCTTGCCCTGCTCGGCGCAGTGTCCATTGACCTCAGCTCCAATTTTGACTTGCTGCGCACCACAGAGGCTGTTTATGATGAGCTGACTTCGTGCAGGACAATAGCGATCCTGCAGCTCATCAGTGAGCTACAAAAAATGAGACACTTTTTTACCAAACACAACAGTAATGAGACATTGGAGGCAAATTTTTCAGAGGTTGTGTTTCCAGTATTTGGTCGTATCTGTGGCGAAATGGCCAATCAGAGTAATGGCCGTGGGCTCCCCTGCAGTATTGAGTTGTCTGGATTTTGCCAGGAGATCAGGAGGAGTGTTCAAGGATTTGTGAATGCCTCACTGGGGTCAAATGGCATGACAGAAAATGATACCTCTGCCTACTCCTTGGCCATCGGAGGACTTCTTGATATCTGGGGAACAGTAGATGATACATTACTCAAAGTCAAAGTGAATCTTAACTGGAGAGATGTGCTGTCTGCACGACTTCTGGTGACGTTCATAGAGCTCAACCACCAGTTGATGGACTTTGACCACATTGCAAATCAGCCTGACTTCCAGTACAAGTGGAGTCATGTCCTCTGCTACCTCGGCTTTGCCAGGATTATGACCGAACGCCTGAATGAATGCTGGCTCGAGAACATAGACTTCAAGTTAAACTCAAGCCACCACATAAAACATTCTTACTTGTTTGACACACGCCTGTGGAAGATCTCTGAAGCAGGAACAGAGATTCTGTCTGGATCTCAGACTGGAGTTGAAGCGTTGACAAACGCACAGCAGTGCTTGTTTGACCGCACTGTGCCAGCTCTCCGCTTGGCATCTCGGTCTGTGTCTTCGGGGCTCAGCATGAGGGTCTGCTTGCTGGCCATGGCCTGCCTCATCTACCCATTGGTGATGTTCTCTTTCAAGCAGATGACTGAGTGGATACAGAACTTTGCCCAGAACCTGAAGGAGAGGACTGAGGACCTGAAGCGCCAGAGGCAGCTGGCTGAAGATCTGCTGCACCAAATGCTGCCCAAGTCAGTTGCTAAGCAGCTCCGCCGACATAAACACGTCGAGGCTGAGAGCTATGAAAAGGTTAGTGCGATTGTGAAGTGTGGTAATTTGTGATTTCTCCATTTAGGTATCGTATGGCTCAGCCAAGCATTGATTAGGACATTCATTTTATACAACAGATAACTGACAGCATTCAAATTTTACACCTGAAGCAATTAACATTTTCAATGGTCTGTCATTGGTCTTTGCAAGGAAGCTACCTTAGAAGAATCAACTCCATCAAATCCAGGTTTTCAAGCGGTGTAATTGTTAGTACTGTTGTCACGGACATAAAGATCACTAATGCTAGTAGTTTTCTTCGATCCCGGTGAATGACTCTATCCTGGTCAATGACATGTATCCATCCTGGATGACAGGAACAGATGACGCAGTGCACCAAAGTCCAGAGAGTGGTGGAGATCAGGGTTGAGTGGAGGGTCACTAAGGACAGAGATCGACAAAAACCTACAGTCACCAATGATTTTCCTAAAACTAACCACATGGTATTTGTGACCAAACTTAACCAAATTCACAGATGTTTTGTGTTTAAACCTAACCAAACAATGTAGACCTAGTGCATCC
The DNA here is from genome assembly GCA_001698575.1 of Mola mola. NCBI lineage: Eukaryota > Metazoa > Chordata > Actinopteri > Tetraodontiformes > Molidae > Mola > Mola mola. The sequence continues at coordinate 1,959,581 of KV751391.1, forward strand.
TTGAGCGATGTGCAGGGAGCCAGCCTAAAGAGAAGACTTACTGGTCCAATGGCCTCTTGTATGTAAGGGCAGATGTAGCACATTAGCCTGTAGTGCCAAAGAATGCCTACCCTCTGAGTCTGGATCTGCTGCAAGGGGTTCTGACAGAACACTGGTAACTGTCGGAGATGGGATCAGAGCGGGTTGCAGTGAAATACATAGATATATCACCTTTGTTCCAGCTCTGGAGCTCTCATGAGCAAGTTTTTCCCTGACCGGTCACCCTTTTTAACATTAGTTCCTATCACCCCCCCTCGCTCTCTTCTCTGCGTCTGTGTTCTCAGTCTGTGTGCTTCTTTTTCTCTTGCAGGGTAACATTAAAAAGACAACCAAAGCTTTGGTGGAACATTTTAACAAAAACATGAGCATCACAGCTTTACAGAGTAAAAACATACAATAAACAATAAAACTCCCAACACTTTCCTTGTCATTCACTTAACCAAACACATTTAGAGCTTAAAATGTTGTGGGGTATTGCTGCCAGGAGGCTACTTCTGTAAGATCTGCAAACGTAATGAATGAATTTGTGTGTTTGTTGTCTTTGTTGCTATTGTGGTCATAATTGCCTATAATTGCCCTGTTCAATATTCATTAGGAGATAAAACAAGTTACAGGGCTGAAAATTGTGCCTGGCTTATTGAAGAGGTTTGAAGCAGCTGTACCAAAAGCACTCTGAATGGGGAGGAGGGGGGCCAGTTCTCAGTAGGACCGCAGGTTTGTTTTTTTCTTCTAAAGGATTAGGAGCTCTGGAGTGTGCTGGAAAGAAAATGTGTAAGACATCTGTGATTTTTTTTTTTTGTTTGTTTTTGTTTTGTTTTGTTTTGTTTTGTTGTCCCAATCTGACCAGAACAGGAAAACATGACTTACTGGAACTGGAGGGTACTGTCCAGTTGGGTCGGCAAATGGGGCATCATCTATTCATTCATTTGCTCATCATTAAAAGTCCCCATTATGATTTATTTTTTTTATCTGTCTGATTAAACATGAAAATATTGATTCTGATGCATATTTTTTTTTGTTTGCTTATTGTGTTGATGCTGTTGTTGTTTCGCTTCTGGAAATTAGTTAACATATAAACTAAGTCAACTGAACCGTTATCCTAGAGTTATTAAAAAGAAAAATGTGCATATTTATTGGACCTCTTAAATTGTGATCACATTTATTGTAAAAACCATTTAAAAACCAGTGGGGCTGCCTTCAGAATTGTCTTTGACTTACTTGCTGCTGTGATAATAGATAAAAGAGGTCTGATGCCTCATTTGGACTTTCTATCAATGAATTAAGTATCAGTTTTAATCAGATTTAACAGTCATTAGAAAAATATATATATATGCCTGGTCGATATTGTTAATTATAACTTTAACCCCGAATCAATTTTCAACTCCTGATTTACAAAACAAATTCATGTTTTTATTAACTTATTATTCACTAATTTATTTCCAATCATTATTAAGAAAAATCACCAAACCAGTTAAATCAAAGTACTTTTAATTTTCTGTCATAAATGAGAAAAGAAAAGCATGACATTTAACAAGCTGCAACCAAAAACTGAAACTCATAATTGCCTGTCAAAATAGTTAACAACACATTGATTTATCAACTAAACAGGACAAAATATCCTGATTTTTCAGTGTCATTTAAGAAAGTGAACGATTAAAATATTCTCCACAAATTACACCTAAACTAGTTTTTTGGGGGGGCATTTTCCGATTTTAATTTTGATAATTATGGCCTACTGCTCAAAAATGTAAATTTCACTGTAACTGTATAAACCATAACCATTAAAATTAAAACAAAATGTTTTGAAATATTTCACTTTTGCATGCAATGAATATGGAATATTTGGAAATTTAAGTTATTGAATTTTTACACTGCATTTCAGGAGAAAAATAGTGTGCTTTTTAATCAATTATAATTACCTAGAACTGTACTGCAGTCTAGTTGGTTTTCATATTCCTTTATGTTGTTGCAGCAGTCCAACCAGTGATTTTACACAATCCATTTTGGTGTTCCAGGTGACCATTTTCTTCTCAGACATTGTGGGTTTTACCTCTATCGCAGCGTCCTGCACGCCGCTGCAAGTGGTGGAGATGCTCAACAACCTCTACATGTGTTTTGACACCCGCATCGACTCCTACGACGTCTACAAGGTAACAATTACACAATTCACACACTGCAAAAATATCCATAAGTCTACTTCCTGTTCTGAGTGTACTGACTGACTCGCTGTGAGAACAGAACTTCAGCACACATCATTCCCAGACCTTTACAGAATTTTGGCGCATGTGTTTTTGAACTTTAAAATGATTCATGCTTCACTCGGGCTCCAAATTTCAAAGACAGATGTCTGGTTGATGTGACCCATCAACAATTGCACACACTCAGAAAATCTAAAGAGGACAGAGTGGTTTTGTCCAACTGTAACAAACTGATTCTTGGCCTGGTGGATATACGGTATTTATTTGAGTATAAACCAAACAGAGGCCTGAATGTGGTTATCAACTTGCTGCGTTAACTCAGGCTTTCTGGTTTAGGATTTGTGCACGTTTCCATAAAAAGGGCCTTTTTGTGCATCATTTCTCTCTTCTTCTGCACAAAATTGACCAATTACATGCTGCCATCTTCATTCAGCATGAATAGGTTGTTATAATGGAGGGCTACGAAGCGTACAAAAGCGTATTGCAACAATAAGCAGTATTGTTGCTGAGTGTGAAGTGCAGGGGAATTGCGTTGTTTATTTTATTTCACCGCTATATTCACTCTGATGTGAATTGATTTGATTTGATTTCTAATGTGCCTCAGCACCCAATCAGAAACATAAATCCATCCGAAGTGGTCGATGGCTACTGTGCCTTCATCATTCTTTAAGTGCGTGAATGATACACTGTGAAGAATGTAAAGTCTTAATATTAGTTGAGGAATAGGGAAATATTTTTCTGTTTCATCGACATTTATGTTATTTATGTTAACACAACGATATGCATATTTGTGCTGTTGTAGCTAATCAGGCCAATGGCCCTTCTTTTGGTGTCATTACTGTATGTATTTTACTTTAATGTGAGGCTCTGCAAGTTTTCTAGCCTATATAACATATTTCATCTGCCCAGAATCAATATCTCACAGAGAAATAGCATCAGAAATGGAACTAATCAAAAGCAAAATGCTGTTAGTAGCTGATTTTAAGCAGAGACTCATGCCATTTATTGGGACGAGGTTCTGTGAGCTGCATCAGTTACCATGGTGATGTAGCCAGGTTAAAAGAGAGACACCTTCATGATACTGAAAACTCTGACTTTAGACTCAATATGCCTGGCTATCTAAAAAATCCCGCTTTGTAGCTCGCCCCTCAGGGCTCAAAGGTGTGGGTATTATAAAAACTCTGTCAGTTGTTGTGTTTGCCTGTAGCTTCAGCCTCACTGCGACACCTGCAGCAGGCAGCTCCTCACCCAGCCGCCTGTTTTCACGCTGGTAATTCGTGTGACAAGGTGCAGCTGAGCCCCCTGCTTCATACTGCACAGCCTCAGAAGACGTCCGCAGGAAACGTTCCTGAGGCGCTCATGTCAGACAATCATCCGGTCAAAAGACATCATAAACAAAACCTTATTTGCTTGAAATGAGGATCTTTTAGCTTATCTCATATATCAACAGACGGTTCTCTCCATGCGTGTGAGGCATTTTGCTAATAATCTCCTCAGTATTTTAATTTTAATATTTAGTCACTGTTGTTGAAGATGAATACCAAATCAAAATATGATATAAGGATTCGAGCTCAGTAGACCAGGAAAGACCATGCAGGATTCTATACTGTTTTAGTCAGTCTCTGATCTTTGGACCTGCATCTTTGCAGGTCTGTTAGAGAGTTCGACATTTATGCCTATTCCTTTTAGTGGTAGGTTTTGTACCATTAGCTGAGACATTTCAATTGACCAGAGCAATGATTATTAGCAGTTTGATGATCCCTCCTCGTTTGAGATATTTTGAACCACAGCGGTCACAAAAGGCTAATTTTTATTTTCAACATGAATGAAAACTGCTGCATCCTGATACTATAGTATGAATCTTCTTAATAGTTGATATTTTGTGGAATCCAATATCAAGTGAACAATACTGGAGAGTGATATTGTTGTAGAGATTGTCGTAGGAGTGAGATTCATCATCAGAAATTAACAGATCACGGATGCTGCACGGCTCAGTTTGATCATGATCAACTGGAAACAAACTCAACTTTCAGACTGACAACTCTCGAACAGGTGGAGACGATTGGGGATGCATACATGGTGGTGAGCGGCCTGCCCGAGAAGAATGGCGATAGACACGCTGATGAGATCGCCAAGATGGCGCTGGATCTGGTGGCAGCCGTCAGACAGGTCTCCATCCCTCACATGCCCAACCAGAGGCTGCAGCTCCGAGCTGGCATCCACACAGGTGAGAGGAGCAGCAGGCCAGGTGTGAATGAAGTGATCATTTATGCAGAGCTGTTCATCAGTACAGTGATATCGGTTGCCAGCTATTAGCTTGCACCTGCATCAAGAAAGAAAGAAGCCGAAGAAAACTGCTGGACAGACAATGTTTAAGTGATACTTCTAAATGGTTACAACATATAATAGATATAGGTATAAAATGTGAAAGTGTTTTATTTTTCTTCGTATTACATTTTAGTCGGGATTTTTAACAACCCTCCTCTTCTGTTGAATTTGTGTCTGGTTCAAGCACGTATAACTGAATTGCCACTGAGTAGTAGACTAGTCTAAAAGAGCAGGTCAGCTCCAGCTCACTCCGGCTGCAGGTGAGGGTCAGATAGTGAGCAGAAATGGGGTCAGACTAAAGTACCACATTCGTAAATCCCAGCACCAGGATGAGGCAAAGATGTAGAATTATGTCCAAGCGATTTTAAGGCCACACAGGGATTTTTTAAAAATGAAAAACAAATTGACTTCTTTAATGATGACTACCAAGGACTTGCGCACCCTGCCCAGAGGGGTACTGGGACACCGCCCTGGAGCTAGGCCTGTGGAAGGGGTCTGTCGGCGAGCGCCTGGTGGCCAGGCCTTTCTTCATGGGGTCTGGTCCGGCTCAGCCTGAAAGGGACACAAGAGTCCATCCTCATGTTGGCCCACCACCCACAGAGGGAGCCGTATGGGTCCGATGCTATGTGGATGGGGTGGCAGTCAAAGGCAGGGGCCTTGGCGGTCCGATCCCTGGTTGCTGAAGCTGGCTATTTGAACATGGAATGTTACCTCTCTGGTGGGGAAGGAACCTGAGCTTGTGCAAGAGGTTGAGAGATACCGGTTAGATATAGTCGGCCTAACTTCAATGCACAATTCGGGTTCTGGAACCAGTCTTCTTGAGAGTGGTTGGACTCTTTTCTATCCTGGAGTTGTCCCAGGTGAGAGACAGACAGCAGGTGTGGGCTTATTAATAGCTCCCCATTTCTCAGCCAATGTGATGGAGTTTACCCCGCTGGACAAAAGGTTTGTTTCCCTGCGCCTTTGGGTTGGGGAACGTGTCCTGACTGTGGTTTGCGCCTATGCACCAAATAGCAGTTCAGAGTACCCATCCTTTTTTGAGTCCTTGGAACAGGTGCTGGAAAGTGCCCCTACTGGGGACTCCATCATCCTACTAGGAGACTTCAACAATCATGTGAGCAATGACAGTAAGACCTGGAGGGGTGTGATTGGGAGGAATGGCCTGCCCGATCTGAACCTGAGTGGTGTTTAGTTATTGGATTTCTGTGCTGGCCGCAGTTTGTCCATAACTTACACCATGTTCAGCCATAAGAGTGTCAATAAATGCACTCGGCACCAGGACACCCAAGGTTGACAGGCAATGATTGACTTTGTAGTTGTATCATCTGATCTGCGACCGTATGTGCTGGACACTCGGGTAAAGAAAGGAGCAGACACAGAGATATGTCTACTCCACAACGCTGGAGTAGACCTTCCCAGAGTGCTGGAGAGGAGATTTCGGCTGCTAGTCGAACCTCGGATTCAAGAGGAACAATGTTGTTTTCGTCCTGGCCTTGGGACGCTGGACCAGCTCTATACCCTCGTGAGGATACTGGAGGGGGCTTGGGAGTTTGCCCAACCAGACTAGATGTGTTTTGTGGATCTGGAGTAGGCTTATGACGGTGTCCCCCAAGGTGTCCTGTGGGGGGTGCTCCGGGAGTATGGGGTAGACGGCCTTTTGTTACGGACCGTTCGATCTCTGTATTGTCAGAGCCAGACCTTGGTTTGAATTGCCGACAGTAAGTCAGACCCGTTCCCAGTCAGGGTTGGTCTCTGCCAGGGCTGCCCTTTTGTCACCGGTTCTGTTCATAATTTTTATGGACAGAATTTCTATGCGCAGCCAGGCAGCTGAGGGAATCACGTTTGGTGGCCTCCAGATTCCGTCTCTGCTATTTGCAGATGACGTGGTCCTGTTGGCCTCATCAAACAGTGAGCCAAGTGTGAAGCGGCGGGGATGAGGATCAGCAGCTCCAAATCTGTGGCCATGGTTCTCAGCCGGAAAAGGGTGGATTGCCCCCTCCGGGTCGGGGAAGAGTTGCTTCCACAAGTGGAGGAGTTCAAGTATCTCGGGGTGTTGTTCACAAGTGAGGGGAAAATGGAGCGGGAGATTGACAGACGGATTGGGGCAGCGTCGACAGTGATGCGGACGCTGAAGCGGTCTGTTGTGGTGAAGAGAGAGCTGAGCCAGAAGGCAAAGCTTTCAATTTACCAGCCAATCTATGTCCCAACTCTCACCTATGGTCATGAGCTCTGGGTAGTGACCGAAGTAATGAGATTGCGAATACAAGCGGCTGAAATGAGTTTCCTTTGCAAGGTGGCTGGGCTCAGCCTTAGAGATAGGGTGAGGAGCTCAGACATCCGGGAGAGACTCAGAGTAGAGCCGCTGCTCCTCCGCGTTGAGAGGAGCCAGTTGAGGTGGTCCGGGCATCTGGTCAGGATGCCTCCTGGACATCTCCCTGGGGAGGTGCTTCAGGCATGGCCATCCGGGAGGAGACCCCGGGGCAGACCAAGGACACGCTGGAGAGATTATATCTCTCGGCTGGCTTGGGAACGTCTTGGTGTCCCCCCGGAGGAGATGGTGGAAGTGGCCGGGGAGAGGAGTGTCTGGATCTCCCTTTTCAGACTGTTGCCCCTGCGACCCGGACCCGGATAAGTGGCAGAAAACTAAACAAATGAAACAAAATGAAAAACAAATTGAAATATGTCATTTTACAGAATGGAATTATTTATTTAATTTTTTTTTAAGGGTTTGGTCAGTTGCTGGAGCAGAAAACGTTTTATAAGTAGTTATTGCTAAACAACAAAAGACTTAAGTGATTCTCACACTAGTTGTGTAGAGATATGGCAGTTAAGGTCCTGTGGTGAATTTTGATGATCTTTATTACAAAAGTGAGAGGAAAAATTGACAGACCACTTCTTTATAATATGAGCCACAGGTCTATCTTTTTTCCTATCTTGTTAAAGCTGCAGTAGGTAACTTTTATAAGAGTAACTTTCTGTCATAATTGCTAAAATGATTTCCTGACAATAATTCATTAGACAAAAAAAAGGTCTAGCACCTCGGACATGCCTCCTGTTCCTAATGTGGTTTGCAAAAACCTGGCACTTCCCAAAAAAGACAAAATCAGAGCATCTGAAGGAGTGTCAGTCATTTCTCATTCCCTGCTTCCGTAACTTGATCGAGAGCGGCCGGATCGTTATGAACGGAATGGCTGAGAAACAACTACCAGCGATGAAAAAACTGTCCATTCCTGGACATACACCAAAAAATAACCTGACAGTAACACAAAAGCAGAGGAAAAAAAAAATTTGCTAGTGAAGTAGCCTGATCCCTGATCTTGTGCACACTAAATTTCTCTGCAGGCAGGGGGTTGGAGGAGGAGTAAGAGTGCAGCTCCTTCAAGTCCTCTCTCCTCAGTGAGGATCAGTGAAGCCCCAGGGTTTTTAGGTTGGTGGGGCAGTCACACTTTGCAACCTCAAGATAACAGTGTCTCATTGATACCCCCGGCATTTTAGGACCAGCATGCCCAGGGCACATAAATGTACAAGTACTTATACAATTTGAATTTCCATTTGCATTCTTTTGTTTAGTAAAGCCTTTATAGTAGCACAGGATGATGTTCTTTCTCTGCAGCCCCCTGCTACATTGTTGAATGTATGCCTCTTTTGAACTTAATGCAGGTCCGTGTGTGGCAGGAATAGTGGGATACAAGATGCCAAGATACTGTCTATTTGGAGATACTGTTAACACAGCCTCTAGAATGGAGTCCACCAGCCTGCGTATGTATACCAATACAAAATACACAAACATAGACGGATCAGTTATAAGATTAAGATCACTGACAGTTGAAGTGAGTAACATTGATTACTTAGCTACAGTGTAAAGTTCTGGCATATATGAATGTCTCTTGACACAAGCCATCTGCCCAAACACTTTCGAAGACAAAGCATATCCTTAATAGCACCTGCACATTGGGTCTTAGGTGGGTCCTCCAACAGGACAATGCATGCTGTGACACCACAAAAACTGCTCAGGAACTGCCAAAGGAACAAAGAGCTTAAAGTGTCTACTTGGCCTCCAGATTCCCCAGATCAAAATCTGATTGAGCATCTATGGGACGTGCCTGAAAACTATGATCCACAGAGGCCCCATTGTGTAACAAATTTGGCTTTTACTTGTCCAGACCCAGTCACATGGCCTGTGGGGTGTGTATATCTGATCCTGTGGTGTCCAGCACCAGAGTGTTGGCGGCGCATCTTGTGAGCACAGTGGGTTACAAGGTGGATGCACTGTAGCAATGTGATCAATGTTAATCACTTCAGTTGCCAGCGGTTCATGTCATGGCTGATCGGTGTACATCTGTGTGATACACAGACACACAAACAATGATTGTAAAAATTAAATCGAACTCAGATATCAGGAAAATTAGGTTGTGTGTGTTGTTCTGTGTCAGCCCAGAAAATCCACACCAGTTCAGAAACCTACTTGGCCCTGATCAAAGATAACGCCTATGAGCTGCAGCTTCGTGGAGAGATAGAGGTTAAGGTAAATATGCTGTGTTGTGAAATATAACTGTAGCCTCAGAGTTACACAGGGGCAGTCATTTAGTTTTAGATGTCATTTTACAGGTTCATATGACAATTAGACTGTGAGTTTGATTAAAATACGCCAGCATGCAATGAAAAGATTAAATCTCTCTCCTGCTGGGAAAGTTAAAGACTCTGAGTTATTTAATGTCCCAGGAAGCTATCTCTGAAGCCTCACCACTTAAACCAGAACTATCTGATGACTCACCTTCAGTGCTATTGTTATGTAAAGTTGTGAACAAGATGTTTCTGGTGGATTGGCATAACTGTTCCTCTCTTTTCTTCCTCTGGCAGGGTAAAGGTAAAATGAACACATACTGGCTGATTGGCCATAAGAACTACAGTGTTCAAAATGACAGTCTGGTTTGCCACTGGAATCCCAACATGGCCAGAAAGAAGAAGACAGTGGCAGGCAGTGAGGTCTCTGTGGGCAACGTGAGTTCAGCTGGTTCAGTTTTCCAGTGATGTTGCCTATCAAAGCACTTGTCCATGTGTGACAGCAGATGTCCTCTATGTCTTAGAATTCCAGCTTTTTCAGATGGTTCTTACGTCTCAGCCATTATGTACCCTTTAGCATCTGTGTGTGAAAAAGTTAAAGAATTGTTGACTTATGATCAAAAATTAATTTAATAGGTCACAGTGACCTTGACTTATTCTGACAAAAGCTGACCACATCTGACGTTATAAATAATAATGTATTCTGTACCTTTAATTGTTCTGTTTTGACAGACTTGCATATTTTATATAAAACTGTAAGACAATAAATTTACAATGAGTTATAGTCTTTTTTACTTCTTACCATCTGAAAATGGGGAACTTGTGTAATGGCTGTAATTCTCAATGTGTATTGCAATGCTAAAGATAGAAGTCTACAGTTCAATTACATCTTGTTTGCTTTTTTTTTCAAATCAATTGTTGTGGCGCACAGAGGCAACAAACAGAAACTGTCACAACATATACAGTATGTACCCAACTGTATATCAACTTATGTGTGAGTGATGACTTCACCTTACATAGATATTTTCTGTGCTAGTCATCAGCGACGGTCCAGAGCCTCAGTGAGAACGCCGCCACCCCAGTCATGCTTCCCTTATCAGTGTTGAACCAAAGCCCACAACCACCTCAGACCGAGCAGCCGGGCCTGAGCGTGGCAGCGGAGGCGGAGCCCCATGGCAGCTAGGATGGGCAACCGCTGGGAAACAGAGGTCGAGTAAGCGCAGGCTTACTCGCACATCAGTGAACACAAACCTGACAGGCTGCCTGGATCTAACCAATACATATCACTAGCCCATAATCTCAGTTACCATCTATCAACCCAGGAGGGTGACAGTAGAAACTATAACTGCTGAAAAAATGTAAAGGCTTTTTAACCACAGAAAATGGAGTCAAAATCTATTAAAACTGATTGTTTTCTAAATGAAAGGGTCAGCTGAGCTTCAAATCGATCCAGTTCCTTTAAGGTTAAATATCTAATATTTAAAACATCAATATGGCAGCAAACAACTATTTGTTATGTAAAGACACAGGGAAGTAGTGGCATCCTGACCAGTGAATGACATCACACATCCTCTGCATGTGATATAATAAACATGGTGGTCAAATTCTTTTATATGTTACGACTAAATGATAAAATCTACTCCTGAAAACATTTGAGATGAAAAACAGACATCTTGATTCATATATGATCAGCACAGCCTAGTTACACACTTTAATATAAGTAATTCCTCTTTTCCTAACTTTCAGTTAATAAAGCACCCATTTGTTAGTTTGAAATGTTGCTGATCTAGTGTGACTTTTTGTGGTTGAATATATATATTTAACCATAACTTTTTTTGGCAGGACTAGTGGTGTTTTTCATATGGTATCTATTTATTTATGCTTGTGTATTTTTCATTTTTGTTGTGAAACACTTCATTAAATGTGAAGTACAAATAAAGTAGTGAAAAAACTCTCATTAAGGCTCTCACTGCTGGTTCTGGGTGTCTCACTCGTAATTATGCTTAGTCTGAGTTCTGTGTTTCCAGTCAACCATGATGTCCCTTATACATTATTTGAAAAATCTGTTGGTATTAAGGATATGACTCTGGTTTTTGCTCCTATCTCGATGGCAGATCTTTGTTGTGTTGTATTTGTGGTTTTCCTCAGGGATCAATTTACGGTTATCCGCTATTTTCTATAAATAAAGTTGTCTTTTGGGCTGATAATCCTTTCCATTTCATGTGCACATAATTTGTTTTTATCTGTTAACATTGCCTTCTATTGGCAGATAATGTACATTTCCCTTTTTGTAGTCTGACACTCGCTGTTATTCTGTGATTGGTCAGTTTGGATCATGTGACTCACAGGTCAGCGTTAAATTAAGAAGCATTGCTGCCACATGTGCTTCACAAGAAGTTGGTTTCTCCTTGTCCTTCTTCGTTTGTGCCTTGGAGAGTCATTGGTTGTAAGTTTTATAACTTTTATGATTACTTTGTATAAATAAGCTTAGATGTTTAGAAATAAGCATTTTTATTGAAGATTGAGAAAATGGAAAATCTGAAGCATGTGAAATAAGGTCAGTTGCCTCTGAATCATCCTCATCAAAGTCAATATATTCCTCAGTAAGCTTAGACTCTGCAAAGGCTAGAGCTAAATCTGCATCTGCTCGTGCTCAAGCTGACTTTGCCAAAAAGGAATCTGAGGTGATGATGGAAACAGCTCAACTTAAGGTGGAAGCACTGAAACATGTAAAGGAAGGCTGAGGCTGACATTTTGGAGGCAGCAACTGATAGTGAATTTGTTGAGAGAAACTCGTGAGCATGTGGAACGACAATCACAAGAGAATTTTAAGCCTCCACCTGACGCTCAGCCATACAAACCACACATCCAACCTATTGTGCATGAACTGAGAACTGCTACAACCCCTTGTCAGACCGTCTCCTCTCAGTTAATGAAACAACATGAGAACAGATGGGACATGAAGAAAATCCTTTGGAAGACTCCAGTCTCTCCTACACACAGCCACAAACGGTCACACCAAAACTACCTCTCAACGACAAAACCAACGTTAGCGACACAGCTCAATACCTCGCACGCAGGGAGCTTGTGAACACAGGGTTGAATAAGGCCCCGTTTACATGTCCTTTTAAACACAAAACTTTAGTTGCATTTTGGCTGTCTACACGAGAACGACATTTGTGGTGCTTGAAAACTGAACACTACCGAAACGGGCTCCATAGTGTAAAGATTTGAAAACGCCCCTGTCTCTGTCTCCATGTAGACGGGACAAATGCAACATTTTGAAAACAGGCATGCTCAGTTTTATGCACATACGTGGGTTGGGTAGACCATAACAGCAATGGGGGACTCCAGAGTACTCCTCGTGCTCCTCAGTCTTTTGAATCTTTCAATGCTCCTTCAACAAAGTGTGGTTTTACTACACCATCACTCGGATCAGCGGAGGCGTATTTTTTTTACCTGCATCGGATAACGAGTCGACCCATTCGCCAAGGAAGGGCAGCCCAGAGGTGATATTGGACAAGACCTGGGAGGACAAGCAAGTGGTGGTATAACTTCTGGTCCGTGGTCCGTGGTGGTATAACTTCTTACATGATGTTGTCAGTGAAAGTGAATGGAGAGAAAAACTTCTGCGTGTCTAAAGCCTCCCTTGTTGCTTTGAGTGAAGAACTTCATATTACATCCAGGGAGAAACGAAAAACATGAGGTCACCAGTGGGAGTATTAACAAATATTATTTAAATGACGGGTGGAGGCTATGAAATACAGCTAATGCCTCCGGATTATCACGGTCCACTGTATCTGTTATCGTCTGTTAACGTGCAAAGCCATCTCTGTGCACCTTGCTCTAAAATATGTACAGCCGCTATTTACTGAACCCCAGGCCCGAGAGCTTGTTTCTGCATTTGAAAATGCTCATGGTATGCTTCAGTGTTTAGGAGCCATCGATGAGACACACGTAGAAATAAAACCACCGTCTGCAAACTCAACAGACTAACATAAACAGGAGGGGGAAATATTCCCTGAATGTACAAGCTGTCTGTAACTACAAATATCGAATCATGGATGTTGCAATTAAATGCCTGGGAGCTTTCATGATGCTCCCCGGAATTTAATTCACTTTGATTTGGTGTTTATCTTCGCTAACTCGAAGATAAACAGAGTGGAAAAATTCCTGCACTTAAAAAGCAGATTGTGAATGACGAGGAGCCTATTCCTATTTTTTCTTTGGGGTAAATCTGCCTACCCATTGTTACCGTACCTGATGAAGGAGTACTCCAATGGCAGCTCAACTCCTCAGCAATAATATTTTGGACTTTGTGTAGAGCTCGCATGGTAATGAAGTGTGCATTTGGCCCCCTCAAGGCCAGGTTTGCATCCCTGAGGCGACCTATGGGCATTAATCTTAATGATTTACCCCATGTGGTTTACTCATGCTTTGTTCTGCACAATTATTGTGAGGCCAGCAAGAACACTCTAGATGGACAAAGGGTGTTAGGAGCCATGCACTGTGACCAAGAATGCCAGCCTCCCACACAGAGCAGCAAGTATCTCACGGACTGGAATGAAGCAAGTGGAAAGAGAGTGAGAAGAGTTGTGACCACGTACCTTGATCCCTAAAGTTACTGCTGCTAATGACGTCAGTGTACTTTTGGGTATCTACATTATGAAGTTTGATGTACATGGAGAAGCCTTCTTTGTTTAACTGAATTAATAGATCAGGAAAATATGTAATCATTTTGTTATAAACATGTTAATCTATGGCAACTTATTCGTAAGAAACAGAACTGCACTAGTTCATATGTTAAATTTAGAATTTAAGAGAAAATAAATAGTCACTCACTTATTTTTCGTGCAAATAAAGCAAAAACGGACTAAAAAGGTCCATCTAGGGCAGGGGTGGGCAATTAATTTCTACAGGGGGCCACATGAAAAATCTGAACTGTGTCGGAGGGCCGAACCAACGATAACTTGAACTTAATTCTGCTCAATATTAATGTTCGCCCAGTGTAAAAAGCAGTAAATTATATATTTTGATTAGCTGCTACTGGTTATCATAAGTATAAGGATATTCTGTAAATATTTATGTAAATGTATGAATTGTGGTGTAGGGCAAAGAGGAAAATAATCTTATAAAAGTAATAAACAGTTTAAAAAAAAAATCATTACATCAATGTTTGATTTTATTTTTAACTTGTTAATCTTCACATACTGAAAAGGTGTTTTGCAGTATGTTAAAGATAAGCAACTCATCAACTTCATACAAAAAGCAACAAGTGCTTTTGATGTTTTCAAAAATCCAGTCTATGTTAGGTTGCACGTTACAGTGCGTCGGGAGAGGGGAACGTTTTCTCTGGGCATAATAACGCAGCAGAGTCCACCAAACACTCCTTAATAAACGCTCCGTCAGAAAACGGTTTACTTTTAAAAGCAATTTTGTGACATAGGACATAACTGGTCAAGACAAGACAGCTGCATCTCTGGTTGTGCAGAGTTGTGTAAAAAGTCCTTGTTGGATTTGCAGCTTGGCTAGAAAAGTATCCGACTCCTTTGAGCGCTCTTCATCAGACAGGCTTTTGTATTTCTCGTGTTTGATCAAATAGTGGCGCTTCAGATAGTCATCCTTGAACACAGCGACCTGTGTTCCACAAACTAAGTACACAGCTTCACCTTTGACTTCTGTAAAAAAATATTCAGCAGTTTGCGTCTTGTTAAAAACGTAGCATTCGGAGTCAACTTTTCTTTTTCTGACATGAGCGAGTATTTTAGGGCACCAGGGGTCGCTGGCCAGTATCACCTGTCCCTGTTCACACACGTACGCACGTATGTACGCACGTGCGTTCATACGTAAATAATAAAAAGGTCAGGCTTTTCAAAACAAAAGCAACACAGTTGTTTTGCATGTACGGTATAAATACTTGTTCATTTAGGTTTATGACCGACATACCGCGGGCCGGACAGGGAGGCCCAAGTGGCCCGCGGGCCGTAAAATACCCAGGTCTGCTCTAGGGACATATAACTAAGTAGATTAAGATTCAAATGCTGTGGTGTGTGTGTGTGAAACTCTGGTGTGTGTGGATAGCCATCCCTGCAGTCATGGGAGGAGGGGGAAAGCTGCTGCTGGGACATCATATGGCACAACAAGGAGAAGTCTTGGTTAATAGTGTTTTGTGATGGTTGCATCAAGTGATTTTATCGAGTCTTTTCCACTCTACCTCCTCAAGAAGGTCCTCCATCACAGCTGGGTTGTGGCTGTGACATTATGAACTGGGACAACTAAAAAATGGACTCAAACAATGGGTTAAGAAAACAAGTAACGGCACCATTGTTACTCTTATAAATGAATGATTGAATAAGTTTATTTCAGACATGAAATCACGAGCATTGTGCAAAACCCAAAACAATAATAATGACAATACAAAAATAAATTCATTTTTAAACATTAACATCTCTGAAAAAGAGCAGGACAAAGTTCACACTTATTTAATCCTACGCCTTCCCCATAACTCAGAATTTGTCTTACATCAATCACTTAAATATTCAATTAACATCATTATTACTTTGTGTCCTTAAAGCTGTGGACCTTGTAAACAAGGTACAATACAGTTAACTTACATATGAACATATGTACATACATTCATACAATAATACAACATATTTATAATACTACATATATGAATTCTAAGGTGCTCCCTCACCTCAACCCTAACCCTGCATCTTTTGAAAATCATCTCTTTATATTTTTGTCTTAACTGATTCATGTTCGGGCTTTGCTCTAGCTCACTGCTCATACCATTCCATAATGTAACACCAGTGATTGAAAATACATATACTTTTCTGATTAGTGTGTGCAACCTAACAACTTGATGTTAAGCTTCTCCCTTAAATTATAATCCCCCTCTCTATCAAAAAAAAAAAAAAAGACTCTAAACAGAAGAACAGAAAACTTACTAGAAACATGTGAAGTCTGGTCTTGAACACATCAGGCACGAACGACACTGGGACCAGTGGAGTCTTTGATGATGCTGCTTTCCAACTCGGAGAGGGGTGTCGAGCATCGCGAGACAGGATCCGAGCAATCCTCAGCAATGACCGACAGGCCAGTAGTTTCAATGCCCTCGGCTATTGTGCTGGTTGATGGCGACCCTCCCTAGATGTCCTCGCACAGCTTGTGAAAAACTAGTACAAAGCGAACAAGGCCACTCCGCTGTCCTGTGTCTACCGCCTGCCAGTACTTTCCCCAGATGGCTTTTATCTGGCGTAGCGCGGCATAGTGGTGAAGTGGTTAGCACTGCTGCCTCAAAGCAAGAAGGTCCTGGGTTCGATTCCAGGTCAGGGTGTTTCTGTGCGGAGTTTGCATGCTCTCCCTGTGCTTGCGTGGGTTGTCTCTGGGTTCTCCGGCTCTTTCTGCGGCATAGTGGTGAAGTGGTTAGCACTGCTACCTCAAAGCAAGAAGGTCCTCGGTTCGATTCCAGGTCAGGGTGTTTCTGTGCGGAGTTTGCATGCTCTTCCTGTGCTTGCGTGGGTTGTCTCTGGGTTCTCCGGCTCTTTCTCACAGTCCAAAAACATGCAAATCTGGGTTGGTTAACTGGTCACTCTAAATTGCCCGTAGGTGTGAACGCAACTCCTAAAGGATAAGCGGTAGAAAATGGATGGATGAATTATCTGGCATTTAGAAATTATGGCTTTGTTGTGGGGGAAATCTTTCCCTTCTGCCTCCCCACTTGCTGGATATTGTTCTATATAAGTATCATAAATGTCCACGTATTTCGTCTGGCATGACTCCCAGTATACTTTCTTGGAATTTAAGTGCCTTATAGTTTAGGGTCACTCGAAGCAACAATTCCACCTCATCGTCGGTCCATACAAATTCACGCGTGCTCGTCATTGTTAATGTATTCACTCGCTGTAGAAGCGACGTTTTTTCATTGCGCTGAGCAGGTGAAGTGTTTCCACACATGGGCGTGTTTTAGTTCATCACAAAATCACACCACAAACAACTGGCCTGGCATGTGTACTACAGCGTTTCTGGTGTTTCCTGTGGTCTCGTGGGCATGGAGATCATTTACAAAACGTTGCCCTCTGCATGTGGACCTATTTGAAAACAGCGACCGAAAACAAAACAGAATGACTTTGATGATTGCCCAGAGAATTAGTGGGCATGGAAATCATCGTTCAGGGATGCCATTGAGGGGTTGCAGTGACTGCGAGTGAGGAGCTGGATCGCCTGTTAGAGTTTCAGAACTCAGTCTGCACAGCATGTGAGGAGGATTCTTGCAGGGTACATAGGTAGGTCACCTAGTCTTTGGCCCAAAGGACCCTTGGAAGTGCCTTGAAGAGTGCTCTTTTGCTCCTGAGATAATAGAGCAATCTCTCTTCAGCTGGATGGAGAATTTTGGGAAGCAAGGATCCAAGCAAACGCAGAGAACCAAGAGATCTTTTACAAGAAGTGGATTCTGCCAAGTGTGACAGCTAATTACGTACAGGACTTATGTACCTTGAAAATGTCAGAGGGATTTCACCAATTGTGAAAAAGTTGCCCTACAACCTCAAAGAGAAGTGATACAAGACTCTGCTTACAAGCAACCATACCAAGTTGCTTTACCACCTATTTCTTTCTTCTGTGACTTCATTAAGAAAGAGGCCCAGATGTGCAATGATCCAAGTGTTAATGTGTCAGGATGCTAAACAATTAAACAGAAAACCGAACACTTAGCTATCAGAAAAAATATAAGTTCAGTCTCTTCTTACAAGACAGAGGTCTCCCACATGACACAAATCGGGTAGATTCCTGAATTAAGATGATTGATGTTGACGAACAATGTCCACTCAGATATTGCAGAGAATTCAGAAACAAACTTCTCGGGGAGCACAAAGCTTTTCTGAAAGATAATGGTATTTGTTTCAGATGCTGTTCTACCACCTAACTCTAACGCAAAAAAATGCAAGGCACTAATCAAGTGTAGGGAGTGTGACAGCGAGAGTCATATTACAGCACTTCATCCAGGACCTCCTCCTGCACCCCCTTCATTCTCCTCTGAACATGGCAGGATAGGAGGAGCAGAACCTGTTCAACCACAAGTCACCTCAAAGTGCACTGATGTCTGTGGAATAGATAACGGTGGAAGATCCTCCTCCAATATTTTCTTGGTAAAGGTCTATCCTGAAATGGAGCCAGAAAGGACAAAGGATGTCAATGCAGTCTTTGATGAGGAGAGTAATAGGTCTTTAACCACTACTTCATCCAGAGTTTGGACTCGCCATATACACTTCGCACCTGTGCAGGTGTTGCAGAGATGTCAGGCAGAGGGACCAAGGGCTTTGTAGTGGAGTCTTTAGATGGAGCCACAAAGGTGTCACTGCCAATGCTGATTGAAGTGAAGTGTAACAACGTTCCAGAAGATAAAGATGATATATCAATTCCGGAGGTAGCACAATATCATCCCCATCTAAATTCCATAGTTTACTGCATTCTTCCTTTCAACCCTGAAGCGGGGATTCTTCTGATGCTGGTTTTTTGACATTCTCCAGGTCCATAAGGTACTAACAATATCCCAACAATGCTCCTTTTGCACAGAGGATTGACTTGGGATGGGTTGTAGTGGGAGATATCTTCTAAGGGACAGCTCACAATCCTGCAGCAGCAACCGTCTACAGAACCAAAGTACTTGACAATGGCCGTCCATCCCTTTCTAGTCCGTGTTAAGTTAAATTCAGTCTTCTGAACATCACCTTTGTCCTTCATATGACACATGTGTCTTCTAAGACAGCATTTTGGCAAATACTTCCTCTTCCAGATGTCCAAGGAAGATGACAAGGTGGGACTTTCCATCGAAGACAGAATTTTCTTCTTCCTGAAAAAATGGAGGCTGAATGGACAGCCTGGAGAGATTCTTTGCAGGAACTTTCACAGCTGGAAATTACCAAACCATATGCTACAGCGAATCTTTCCACAGCTCAGAAAGAGCTTCACATTTTTCTCCACATTCCGCCCACACCGTACCCCGAATGGAATTCTGTGCTGCTGTCCTTCCTGAGGAGATTACAAAACTTGTAGCAAATGAGTTGGATATTTCACTTCATGCTATGAAGTTCGACTCAGATAGCAGAGTAGTCCTAGGCTACATCTGCAACCAGACAAGTCGCTTCTATGTGTGCGTCAGCAATCAGGTGCAATGGATCAGGGAGACTTCAAGCCCATCACGGTGGCACTGTTTCAACAAACCAAAATCCAGCAGACCACACCACTCACTTTCACTCTCACTGCATAAGATCACCTGGCTTACAGGCCGTACGTTCCTGTCTCAGCTTGAACCCTTACCATTTCAGGAGGAAGTGTCATTTCAACTAATCTATCCCGACTCAGATGTAGAGGTATGTTCTCTTGCTACTACTGTATCTACTGATGAGTCTCACCTATATTGATTTGCGTATTGTTTTCCTTATTTGCAGTTTTACAGTGAAAAGAAAAGAAGACTGAGTAAACATCCTTGAACATCTCCCCGCGTCTGATTTTCTGGCCTGTTAGCAAATGCTAATTTCCTCTGGCAAAATTAGTCCAAATTAGAGGTCATTTAGTGGAAAATAGTTGCAGGATGAATTTTCTGAGAAAGGGTTTGAGTGGCTAACCCTGTTTTATCTGAGTATATTAAATCTAAATGGAACAACAGGTGGCATGACATCACTCTGCCGGATTTATTTAAAAACAATAAACACATGATGAAAAACACCACGGTTTTAGATAGAGAACACCCAATGGCAGCATAACATATGATCGGATGAGACCCACAGCATCAGCAACACTTCATGGAGGAGTTCCATGGATATATACTGCCCCCTGGCGGTCTTGATTGGGTAATGCTTTCATGAGACCATCAAACAAGCAGCTCCACAGACCCACAGCT
>KV751391.1:1979733-2015453 GCA_001698575.1 Mola mola
ACACTTTCACAATTTTTGCTTTTTTATTCCTTTAAGACATTTTCCACACTACTATAGAATATTTTTGAAGGTATGTGACTGTAAAGGGTTAGGGTTAGTTAATTGTTCCATTAGACACAGAGGAGTAGATGGGGGTCTGATAACTCCTATACCAACGTGTGTGATTAATTTGTGTCCACATAAATTACAAACAGATGGGAAACGTGACTGTAAATCATTATGGTGTCTTGCTGTCTCACTAAATAGGATGGAATACAGCAACACACTTTATGACCATTTGATTTTCATAAATTGTACAAAAACAAACAAAAAAAAAAATCAGAGTTTTGCAGCAAGATGCAAACAAAGAACACACTGTAGCCTCAAACAGCTTGTGAGTGTCAGGTTTTCAGAATGTTTATTCAGTCTTTAAGTCCTGTACTTGGGCAGTAGATGGCAATGTAGATACAAAAATATTCCACTGTTGTAAATACTGGCATTGTGGTGTGAAATGTAAATCCATATATTAATGAGAAAAGAATGTAGATATATTAATTGTTTATACGTGTTGAAAACACTAGTGTAAGTGAAAGAAGGTAGTGTTTGACCTGTTTTTAATTATTCATTTATTTTAAAGGGCAAATTGTGGTCAAAGAAAACTCCCACATTCCTTACAGTGGTGCTGGAGGAGAGGGTCATTAAATTAGTATTACTTATCAAGGTGTGGGAATGTTGGATCTTTACTCGGGTTTTCTCTCTTTTGTAAATGAACTGATTCTGTGAATCTGAGAGATTTATGGAAGTGTTTCATAAACTTTTAATACTTAAAACTTTTTAATATTTACATCTATGTTTAATAATCCCAATTTGGTTTTATGCACGTTATTTAAGACACATCCTATACTTTATAAGTGAGACGAAATAAGCGCCTTAAGACAGCGAGTATAAAATGTATTTTAGCAAAATAAATTATTTTCTCTTTGCAAGGGTTCATATGCATACAAATTTGCATAAGAGATTATATTCTGAAAATTCTGAAAAAATGTGACTTGATCTTGTGACTATTGAATAGAGATTTCTAAAGTTGCCTTAATCAATTTAAGTCAGACCTTACTGTATCTGAAATTAAATGAGTATCCAATGTGACTGTGACTTTCTTCACATAATAGTAAAGGATTAATTAAACAATAATTTGAATATGCTTTTTTTTAGGATCCTGAGTAGTAACAGTAGTTACTAGTAACAGGGCTGTGCCCGGCATAGGACAAAACAAATAAAACATCTCATGAAAAGTCTACCTTAGATGCTTGAGCTGGACGTATCAAAGTATGTGTTTTTCTTAAAACTCGACAGGAAACTTTTTTTTTTTTTTTTTCAAATTTATGCTCAAATTGTCTTCCAATTCTGGAAAGACCCAACCACACTCTGGCCTCTATCAGGGCCTCTCTAACAACACTGGGTTTCTTGCTGCTTTGGTCAATCAACAAAAATAACTGTTATTGGTGAAATTGCTTAAAGTGGCTCCTTGGCAGGTTTATCCACTGGGACATCGTGAGTACATCAAAACTTTCATAGAGCTTTGCAGGCCAGGTTGAAGAGCACTGTTCACATCTGAGAGCAGGGAAAAGGGACCTGAGTCAGAGAGAAAAACTTCAAAAGAACAGAATAATGTTTCCTTTGATTAAGATTCAAAAGAGGGACGTCATTTTTGAAATTAAGCAGTGGGCGAGAGGAAAAGGGTTCTGTGTGTGTTGGTGATATGTGGCAATCATAACCAGGCAGAGAGCTCCATGGTGCTGCAAAATATTCAATTATCCACAGCACCTCAAAATAATATGGTTATTTTGCAAATATGGAGGATAAAGAGGAATAAAAAGCACAGAAAATTAGCTTCAAAATGACTTTTTTTCAATATGGCACCACAGTAATTCTATGAAACAATATTTTCATATTAGTTGCAGTAATAACTACAATCAGTGATGTCATTAACATCTAATATTTTTTTTTTTAAATCAATAGTGACTAAGAGTTTAAGCTTGAATGTGTTTCCAGTAGTAATATGTATTAAGAATGTGCTATAGTTACTGGCCACCAGGGGCAGTACTCAGCCCTCTGTGTTACAGCAGCGCTACAATCCATTGGCAGTGAAGAAGTCCGCCATCTTTGCCTTTAGATGGTGTATAATGGGTGGGGGTATCGGCCATGTTGGCAGCCAAATAAATGTACACAATGACGAGTAGCAATACTTATGAGCAACATTGAGAGTAATACAAAAACTGCAATGAACAGAAAAAGAAAAATCTATTTACTGGTACAAGCATTTAAAGGAAGCCAGGAGCTGCTATTTGGAGAGGATAAATGTAGTTCATGGTTTGGATCCCTACGTGTTTCCAAACAAAGAATGGACCAGCGATTCCAGTCAGCCAAACACTCCCAATGTGTTTTCATAACTGGTGTGTGGTGTCAGTGCTTATGGAGCAGAGCAGTTCTGAAATCACGTCTCTGGAGTCATATGTACAGAGCACAAATTGATATCATTTTGACAGATCATTTTTCATTCCTCTGGCATTTTGGACAGTGAGTTTGGTCACAGGAGTGAGTAAATATTCACCTCAGTTGGGTGGATCCTGCCAGGAATCACCGCAGTGACCCGTCCGCAGCGCTGCTGCATTTCGTCACTCAACAACGTGTACCTATAATTACGTATAATGTATAAAATGGCAAGTACGAGCCCCAAGCTGCTGGCACGGACAAACTGGTCTGGCTGCAGCAAAACAAATCTGGTAACTGATATGTGGCGTATTTCCTAGAATGCTCTGGGGTGATGTCACATTCTCAAACCCTTTTGTCTTTAAAAGAACATTGTAAAATGTGACCTAAATTATGTCAGTTAAAACACATAGACTATTGCCATTAGAGGTCATAACACTTTCACTATAACATCAGTACTATTGTTTCTTCACATTCTGTTGATCATTAGGTTTTCCAATCTAAAAATTGGCTGTATATTACAAATTGTGTATTTAAAGGATTAGGTATCCCTTTGTTACACACAGGGATAAAGAATAGAATAACATGGTATTAAGAATGATTTATGGCTCCTGTCATGTGGTAGATGATCTCGTCCTCTGTTCGGATGGTAAGCAGCTCACAAACTTAGCGTTCTGCCATCTCATAAAGTTTTCAGGTTTTTGTTCTCTTTGTTTAAGTTAACTGCTGCCAAAATCTTTTGAATATTCCAGTTAGGTTGCAGTCAACAAAACAGCACAGCCTTGTCTTACCAGCTCACTTAGTTTACAGTTTGATTCTGTGCTGCTGCCTCTGTGACATTTAAATACAGAACAGTGAGACACAACAGGTTTGTACTGAACCGGCTGTCTATGTATGCAACAGTCCACTGTGTCACAGTTAATCAAAAACACCTCGTGCAGTGATAGTTCCCTTTGATACTGCCGGCTCATGAGCAAGTAGAATAAAAGTAAGTAAATAATAAATAGTAACTTGTGACCTTACTTGTCGTTTTTGGTGCTGCTGTTTTATCATTGAGGTTTTATGAGGGTTTTTGTGGCTGCTTTATGACATATTAATGCTTTTATTGTTCTGTATTTGTGTGAGATTAATAAAACTGTCAACTAACAACTAATAAAAGAATTTTCCTCGTAAAGCAAATGTATTTTCTTGGCAGTTTGACAATTTAAAGATTTAAAATATAGTCAATTAGGTACTCAGCAATCAAGTGATAGGAAACTAAATCAAAATATGCTTCAATTAAACCCATTGTAGTGTGTTACCATGATTGCCGACCTTGGGATGTTGTTCTGCTCTGAATTCTCTATCCACTGTTGTTAATAATACATACTGTACATGTCACACTGAATCTGGAAAACAAATAATTTAGGGATTAAGATTCAGGATGAATTTCACATTGTCTCATTTATGTCAATTTTTATATTTAATGTGGAGCCAAACGATATTGAATGTAAAGAAGAATGAAACTATGCATATTAACTACAAGAAAACTGTTAATAGCTTTATAAGAAAACATTCATCCATTTTCTACCGCTTATCCCATTAGGCGTCGCGGGGGGCTGGAGCCTATCTCAGCATCTTCAGGCGAAGGCGGGGTACACCCTGAACAAGTCACCAGTTTGTCACAGGGCTGACATATAGAGACAAACAACCATCCATGCTCACATTCACACCTACGGGCAATTTAGAGTGACCAATTAACCTACCCCCAGTTTGCATGTTTCTGGACTGTGGGAGGAAGCCGCAGTACCCAGAGAGAACCCACGCAGACACAGGAAGAACATGCAAACTCCACACAGAAACACCCTGACCCAGAATCGAACCCAGGACCTTCTTGCTGTGAAGCGACAGCGTTAGCCACTGCACCACTGTGCCGCCTGTAAGAAAACATATCTTGCGATTATGCAATGCATTTCTGTAATTGACTGTTACCGAAATGAAGTCTGTCTCATGTTCCTCCTCTCCAAAGAAATGGCATAAATCACTCAGGCTGTTACACATAGAACAAAAACAGATAAGACCCCACATATAGAATCAGTTGTCAGTGAGTAATTAGTAAAAAATTGAGCCATGGGTTGTGTAAAAAAACATGCATGATCTTTGTCAAGTAAATGTCGTAGTTTTAGCAAGCAGAAGCAGCCAAACACAAGACACAGACTTTGATGCAGAGGGTTTTATTGTGAGAAGGTGAGGAGTTGAGGTTTATCTGAGTGGCAGCTTGCAGTGCAGGTGAGCAGGTGATCCTAAAAGCAGAGAGGATTGAGGTGAGTAAAAAGCAACTGGTAAAAACACACTGAGTCAGAAAAGTGACATGGAGCGTAATTCTCAGAGAACGGGCAAGAGCAACGAGAACCACGTGAATGACTTGATGATCTGATGATGAATGACAGAAGGGACTGGATTTAAATTCAGGGACTGATGACTGGCAACGAACTGCTCCTAAGAGAGAGAGAGAGAAAAACACAAGGGGGAGGAGCCAAGGACAGAGCACTAGGATCTCCCAACTCATGACAGTAAAACATTCTCAGTATAATGAAGAAATGTGAGCCTTAGGACATTGATCTGGACAGTATACATATTTTCAGGGAGAATACTTCACATGAGGTGCTGTCTAAATATTTAGGATGTGGGACACTGCATTCCTTCTTTCCCATGAATGCCCTGAAGAAGAAGAAGAACAATGTTGTAAGGACAGACCACCGTTACTGCAGTCGGTGTATTTGTCATTGGGATGATAAAGGAGTAAATTGAAACGGTAATGGTACTCTTAGTAAATCTTTATTATCCCCCAAGGGGACAACTTATTGTGCAGCAAGCAGAAAATATACTATGTCAACAAACAACATTACAAATAATACAATTAAAACAACATAAATAAATAAATAGCATTTTAAAGTACACTTTGTAGTTTAAAAACCTGATAACAGCAGGGACACATTTTTTTCAGTCTACATTTTGAGTTTTTGAATCTACAACCGGATGGAAGCAACGTGAACATACTGCGGAGGGGATGGCTTTGGTAAGCCAGGATTGACTGGGCCTCATCTTATAGGGATGAAGACCATCACTATAAGCGATATGCCAGTAATCTTTCTGCATACAATCCCCTGCAGTCGATTCCTATTCTGTATGGGCTGAGCCTGCAGCTGAACGACTTGGTTCTCAACTGCTGAGCATGCTGCCAGGAGAGACGGAACCACAGAGAGCCGCTGGTGCCAACACCGTAGCAAGGCCGACCTTGGCAAAGGTTGGGAGCAGATTTGTTCATGCTAGGGAGCAATACCTACCTGCTGGTAATAGGCTACATGTCAAAATATGTGGAGATTGCTCTGCTAACCCCAACAAGATCTAATGACGTGATCCACCACCTCAAGTCAATATTTGCCAGCATAGAATCTGTGGGACCCTGGTGACAAACAATGGACCGCAATTCTCCGGAACGTTCTCTGCAATGTTCGCAGAGTCCTATGGGTCCTGTCATGTGTCCAGCAGCCCAAAAAATCTTGAACGTACAGTAAAGACAGTAAACTGTCTCCGGAAGAAGTCACATGATCCCTGTCTTGCTCTACTAGCTTACAGGACTACCCCTTTCCAAAACGGGTATGGTCCAACACAATTTCTCATGGGGAGAAGGCTCCGCACATTTGTGCCTATCCTTCCTGCTTTACTAGATCTTCCTGATGGAGATGCTGTAAGGCTGATAGAAGGGGAGAGGAGAACAAAAGAAGCCCAACGCTACAACCTGCGACGACGGATGCAGAACCTCGACAGACTAACTCCTGGACAGGAAGTGTGGGTCACAGACCAAGGAATAGCAGGAGCTGTCATTGGAGGCCACAGCACGCCACTCTCATATCTGGTGTAGGGACCTTACGGGACCATCAGGCAAAACCATTGTTATCTTATCCCCAAAAAGTCCTCACTGGAGCAATGTGACAGTGGAGCAGCTGAGCAGTTCCTTGGAGACGTTCCAGAACAACCTGCAGTAACACCACTACAGCAGAAAAGCCGTTCCAGAAAAGCCATCTACTCCAACTCCTAGAACCAGGTCTGGGAGAGTGGCTGTATGACCAATCCGGTTGGACTTTTGTATCCACCTTGGAATTTTGTTCATTCCAGACATTGAGAGACATTATTGGACATTTGAAAAGTGAAAAAAATGTTGAAATTGGGTTGCACTATATTTTGAGTTTTTGTAATACTTTAATGGGAATGCTAAGCTCAGGGCTTAGAGCTAGGACAGTACAGGATTTAAGTTTTAAATATTGTATTGAGTGTGCACGAATAAGACCGGACACAGGTAGTGAGGAGAAATACTAGCACAGGATACGGGCATGTGTTCAATAAGCTTACGTTAAAAAGATACAGTTGGACTCACGCAGTATTTCAGTAACATGACAGATCCCTGGAACAGCATTTTATTTTTTCATGAAGAGCTGGTGGATTCGTCCGACGATCTTGTCTTCTCTTTTCACAGATGGTCCTCTGAAATCTGCCAGGCGTCATATGGGGAAGAGTCTGGCAGCCTCCACTTTGAAAAGTTATGATTTTACTTGGAGCTCTTTCGCTGTTTCTATGTCTGTTACTCATGCCTCTAAATACAGTCTGTGCTTTTTTCTTATTATATGGATGTTAAACATTTCAAACCTCAGTACATTTGCGGGGTAGCTTTCAGTTTGATATAAGATGCCACAATCCCTCATATCCCAGTCTTTTCCCTGACCATGGAAGTTAAAATTTTGCTGAAAAGGTATCTCAAAATCTTCACCGTCAATCCCTGACAAACGTCCACAACACTTTGTTTTGCATAAGATGCTGTCGGTGTTAAGAGAAAGCCAATGTGGATGCTTTGCTTGATGCAGTATTTCTTCTGGCATTTTACACATTTCACAAAGCTAATGAATTTTATACCCCTTGTTACTTAGACCCA
Organism: Mola mola; assembly: GCA_001698575.1. NCBI lineage: Eukaryota > Metazoa > Chordata > Actinopteri > Tetraodontiformes > Molidae > Mola > Mola mola. Next base: position 1,987,172 of record KV751391.1, read on the forward strand.
AAACTAACTAACTATCTTAGATCTAAAACCTATCTCTCTTATACATGGTAATGCGCCTTTGTCTAGATCCTGGTTTAATTTCCATCTAAAACAAGTCCTCCTTAAATGCAATCTTGCCTCTCAGAAATATTCAGGACATTCTTTTAGAATAGGAGCTGCCAGCCTTTCTACAACAACTGGGACACTGTTCATCTTTAGTGTTCACATCCTACTTTCGCCCTGTTATCATCTCTGTTTTATGGTCTCACTTTAAGCATCCGTCTCATTATTTTGTGTGGTTGTCAGACCTTCGTTTCATTATTGCTACATCATGCTGCTCATAAGGTTTTCGTGACATCAGCTTTCATACATGATACTTTCTGTTTGGCCATCGCACCTTATGTTTTTGTTCATGTTTTATTTTAGTTGGCCTGTCAGCCTGAATTCAGTTCGATCACTCTACCTTTTATTTATGTTGGTCCTCGTTTGCCATTTATGTTGCTGCCCATACCCATTGCCCTCATGGTGTGCTTTATTCACATGTTCACATTTGTTTCTATAGTTCTTTTCTCTCAGTCGCTTCTAGCGTTTTGACTCCCTTTCACACTCTTTTTAAGCTTTAGGTAGTTCATTACTTCTGATCTTACAATACTACAGCACGTCATAGTGTTTAGTCATCTCGTAATGTATTTCGTCAGGCTTTGTTGAATAATATTTTCATTGTCTTCACTGCCATGCATTTTAATGCCTAATTTTCTAATTCTTATTTTATGAGAATGCTCCTCAGCGTAAGGTAAAGTTTCTTATTTATTCACTTTATTAGTGGCTCCCATCACCTATTTGGGGGGGGATCTTCTATCCTTCGCATCATCATCTCTTTCTCTTCATCATTATGTCATCATGACAGAGTCTAACTGCCGAAGTGTTTTCTTTTCTCGTGCATATGGCATTAAAGCTATCGCTCTTTCAAACAGTCTCTCCTGATCGAAATGATAGTACGAAGCCCAATGACACAAATATAGAAGAATAAAAGCATTAATATTACACAAAGCAGCCACACAATACTGTATAAAACTTTGTTAATAAAACAACGGAACCAAACCTACAAATTAAAGATAGATTGAAGATAGAAACTTTCTTCTTGACTTGTATTATCTAATAAAATTGTAGATTTTGGCCCAGGATCACAACAGAATTGGGACATTTTTTAAATACAAGAATAGCAGTTTAGTGACAGTTACAGTATAGCTCCTGTTTGAATTAATTCAAATTACTTAGACAGGATAGATGTGGCTATGTGGGACAAAATGTAAATACAATGTTGCTGCAGAAACAATGTGAATGTGACAAGCAATCTGTTTACTTCATTGCTCATCCTGGGAGCTTCATTCCAGATGTACACGGGGGAGGGCAAGGGCTACTACAACATCGTTGACCACTAATAGCTTTCAGTAACTTTCACATTACACCCCATTTCTGTGTCCTTTTCATTGATTTTGTTTTTGGCTGTTGTAATGAAATTCAAACTCTGAACTCTGAAAGTGGATGATCCCAGTTTTTCTGACCATCTGCTGCTTAATTTGTTCTGCACTCCAGCAATCATGTAAACACCAGAGCTGCTTTGCACTATTATTTTCCCGACGCAGCATCGAGGCATCAGTGATAGATCAGAGAAGATGAGAGGACACCATAGAACTATCAGTCTGCTCACACTGAAGCTAACCAATGCTGACAGCCCGGTGCCAGTGGGAATAAGTGCAAGCGTTGGAGTTATTGTGTAAATACAGAACCGTATTGCAGGTACAAAAACAACAAAACACCAAACAGCTGATTTTTCTTTGAAAATAACGCTGGATAAGACACAACTGATCAGTGTCACATGCACTGCACTGCAAAGTGCAGCTGAATTAAATGACTTCATTGTCTAACAACTTAATAATCTATAAATGGTTCAAAAACAAGGTTGAGTTCTTTGGAAATAAGTCTGGAACAAAGAGTATTACAATAACACACACAAACTAAAAGTACCTCAGACAAATTTTGCTCAAGGAGAGATAAAAGTACTAGGCCAAAAAAAATATTTTGGTACAGGTAAAAAGCAAGTGTGTAAATATTACACATTACTGTATTACATAATGACGTTGGGAGTTGATATATAAAGTCACTATTAATTTAACAAATTTTATGTGTCACTGTATGATTTTTCAATAACATAATTGTGGGACAACACCAAGCTATCAAGCCCTTATTAGCTATTAATCAGATGATTCACTGGTCATACCAACATTAAACAGACGATGCTGACGCAATGCTTATTTCACCTATTTATCTTATTTAATGTATTTTAAGTACTTATGTATTTTATTGTTTAGTTTTTTTGGTTTAGGAGGATTGCGACAAGATTACTTTCATTACCTCCCCCAGGGAGTTGAAGTCATGTTTTTGTTTGTGTTTATTTGTTAGTTTATTTTACGGTTGTGAACAGGATAAGCTCTAAGTATAAGTACTATTACTGATTTAAACCAAAAATACTCAAAGAGTACAAAGTAAGTTGTACGGTAAAGAAAAAAAGTTGCGTACGTAACACCAATGTGAGTGCTGTTAGATGTAATTTGTAATCTAATTTCCAGCTTGTTGATAGATGATTTGTCAAGCCCCCCAGCATTTTATACAAACACTCGAGGTTTACTATACCTGCAGGATAAAGCTGTCCACATCAATACCAGATTAGCTATACAGATGATGTAAAAGTACGTAGTTTACAATGCAAAGAAGTGGCAAGAGTGGTCAAGGCCAGTTGAGTGGAAGGTTTGAAACCAAATATTACCTCTCTTTTCTTAAACATAACAACATTTTTTGTATTACCCTGTGTAATATAGAGCATGTGGGTTTGGATAAATGGCAGGAGAATTGAGCCTTTGAGAATCACCCAGAGATGCTAACGTGACAAAATGTGTGTATGACGACGTGAAATGAGAACGTGTAGGAGAGAGTTTACCAAGATAATGGAGAAAATCTCATCTCTGGTGCATTAACCTCTATTTTTTTTAAAACCCAAGTTTCAAAGCAAGAGCATTTTGCTCTTGCTGGCTAACAACTACAAATGGGGGCAGAATCGGATGTGGAGACTGTGTTCAGTACTCCAGAAAGTCCAGTTTGGCCTAACTCTTCTAAAGCTAGCAACTCTCACTAGCTTTTTAAAATGTTGTTATATTCCCATTCAAGATCACTCTTAACACAGAAGAGCTGAACGAAGGAGATCATTTGCTGATAGCCGTAGAAGAATTAACCAAACTCCTCCAGCTTTTCTAGTAGAAGTAGACGTTGTTGAAAATTCCTCCATCTCTGATCCTTTAGCTCAACTCCGACCATTCTCTGATGTAGACCTTTAAAACGACACTCCCGTAGAAAATACCATGGCCGTTTTGCTCGAAGTTAAAGGAAATTTATGTGTCACTACACAATATGGAGAAGATGTGAGGGGGCAAGTTGAATCAGCCACCTCCTCCTCCTCCTCATCCAGTTGGACGTGGCATTCAGAGCAGCTCAGAACGCTGTCCTGTCACTGTTTCATTAATTTACACATGCAGAGCACTTTGATCGTTACTCCTCCAAGGTCCATAAGAAAAATGTGATCTGTTTGTTGTAGACAACAGAGATGACATGCACTGCTTCTCCATCAGTTTAGCGCATTTTATCAATCCTCAATTTACAGATTAGCAGGTTGTAGAACAAGGGAGAGAGCTGCATCATCTCGTCGGTCTGAGCAATCCAACGGCCGTGGCCTTTGCTGATGTGCGCAAATTTGAATCCATTGTGAACCATGAAATTCTAACATTTTACAGAAGCCCCGATCACCAACCCTTTTGTCGTTTCAAGACCAACTTCTACGATTGGGCTAATCTCATTTCTCTTTTTATTCCAAAACCATTACTACAGGATAAAAAATCTTAATGCCTTTCTATGGGTCAATTATGTCTGTCATTAGTTTTACAGAGGCTACAAGAAATCCTACTCACTCCAATGCAAAGGTCACTGCCCTGTTTACAACGACCCCACTTGTACTCAAGTGGAGGTCGCCCCCGTCCACCTTTGTGCATTACCAAGCACAAAGAGCCCACCTTTTTCATGCGAGACTGTAGGACCCAGTGGGTGCGGAAAAACAGTTAAAAAACATGTAAAAAGTGTATTGGAAACCTGTGAACATATGATGTATTGTGTACAGGAAATTGTGATGTGGATTTATGTCTCTTTTCAACCTTTGTATGCTGAACTGCAAAGAACGAAAAAATATAGGGGTGCCTGATTCTTTTTAAGACACTGACCTGTTTCCTCGTGATCAAAATCATTTGGTCATTCTTGATGAGCCTGCGAATGAATCGCTCAAGGTCCCAGTGAATGACTTGCTCGAGGTTGACTTTCTGAGGTGGAGCGAGCCAAATCAGGACAGGGGTGGACTTTGAAAGGGAAATGTGTTTATAAATGTCAGATCGTGATGGGGTCTCATATGATTGATTTATTTAAAAACCTTTTTTCCCTTACAAAAAATCCAGTTCTCTGCCACATAGAGGATGGATAAGTTTCTTAAATGCTCTGTCAGACCTCAACATTCCCCTCTGTATCCATATCCTCTGTGAATAATCCTTCACAGGCTTGCAAACAATGTTGCAAATGACTGAAGCTCAGACTGAGTTTAAAATTCTACCGATGCCGAACAAACCTCCGGGCAAAATCTAACCCTATCCCCGCATTGGAGTGGACAAGAGGAGAGAGAGGCAGCCCTCCAGAGGTTGAAAAGACCTCTGAGTAAAAAATAACCCTGTACCAGCTTTGGACTATTACTACTACTACTACACCCCTGGAAAAACAACTTTAGAATAGGAAGTGTAAAAAGAAAAAACCTTTTCGAATCAGCTTTTCTCCTTAAACTAGCATAGATGAGTCAAAAGTTTTTTCTTGTTTTTCTCAATAAATTCTTTATTTATCGCATTGCGAGTCTCCAGAAAATTTGTATTCATAAAACTTAAACACTCACAAATGGTAACGATCTTTAAACATTTGTAAAGAGCAAGTTCCGTGATTAAAACATTCTGAACTTTGATTTCTGACAACATTGATATTTTCTTTTACAAAGCGAGATACTATCAGGTTATTTTTCATGACATCGTCCTGATACAGAGACAATACTTGTTCAAAAGATAATCCGCATGCTCGATGACAGATATAGTACATGCAGTGTTGACCGCATACAGTGGACAGGCTGTGGTGAAGCTGACGATTGTAGTACAGAATTTGATCAGACTCAAAAACTCTAAGATACTCGAGGGGTAGTGGGCAAAGTCTGGAGGGAAACTGTAAGAGTGAAAAAAGGTGACTACGCCGTTTTTCTCAGAGTCAAATAGAGGCAGTGGTCAGGTGGGCAGGTGCGCGGGGTGTGTGTTGATAAAATAGGCAGGCAGGTTAAAGGAGCGTCTCAGTAACGATAGCTGTTCTGAAGCCCAAACACCTCAAAAAACATTTCCCAACAGGCAACGCAAAAGACTTTCCAACTGATGATTATTCTTTTTTTTAAAAATAATAATCCACCAACACCCTTCTTTTAGAGTTACTCTGAATCTCAGTTTCCAGTCCCAAATTCCAATTGGAAATGGGGGAAAAAGCATCGTTGTCTTCGCCGAGGTTTAGATTGAACACAAACATAGAGTATCCATTATTAAATTCCTCGCAGTTGATCATCATAGTTAAATCTTTCAGATGTGTCCCCATTGTGATAAACATGTTGTAAAACTCTGAACAAAACGTCCCGGTTAAACTGGGGTTGGAAAGCTTTAGCAGGGACCTGTCTGCCATATTCCAAATCGTTGTGGATAAAATAGAAGGAAGACAGGTCTCCTCTCCCTGTGAAGGCCTTGTGGTGTACCATGCTCAAAACCACTTATTTGGGCATAGCACCCAGAAAAAGGTTCTGATTACATATCCTGGAAGTTTCCAGGATGGAAAGTTTTCATGTTGACGTGTGACAAGGGGTAGAGCACATTACCCTTTAGCAAGGTCGCTGTATAACCAAGGTGGATGGTGGGGGAAACTGACATTTTTTTAACAAACAGCAAAGCCCCTTATATTCTCTGACGGTAATTGGAGTCGTGGGCTCCCATTAGGCAGAAGGCATTGTTGGCTTGAGTCAGTTTGATTTTCATATCTACCGAGTTTAGCAAAAGGTTCTCGCAGAAAAATACATCTCTTTGGAAGGTACGCAGTCGGTGAACTTCTCTGGAATTGGTGGAAAAAACGTCTCTGGTGTTGAGGCCTCAGTCAGGGCCGTTATTGATCACGAAGGAGTCCATAGCCCTGAATTGACTCTTGAGCACATGTTCTGAAAAAACTGAGCAGAGATTCAATGATCCCTTTATAGGGGTGCGTGGCACTGGACTGGGAAATCGATCTCCCAGAATCATGTCACACTGGTTGAAAATCATATTAAGAGGATGATTGATCAGGCCCAGAGGCGCCTCATTGATCAACTCCGAACCACCTGCGTTGGTAATTTTGCTCTGGAGATGCAGCAAGGTATCATTTCGTCCATTTTCAGGGATAAAGAACTCAATAGTTCCCCATCGGTGATGGCCAACAGAGGTAGAATTTTGGTGTAAACCTTATCTTCGATAGATAGCTGTGTCGTGGGGGCTGAAAATATTTTCAACTAAAATAGCCCTTTTAGGTTGTCTCCTGAGGGGGTTGGGAGGGGGTTGGATGGTGGGGACTAAAACATATTGACGCCCCTGGTGGACTTCCTCCCTTTAGGCTTGCGTCTCCTGACTGATATCCTGTTATTGCACACCCTTGTGTTTTTTAAAAAGCGTGACAACACAATTTCCAGGCAGTCGCTTCCTCGGTCTACATGATAAAACCATGATGCCTACTGATACCTCCTGATTCTGCTGATTGGTAATTTTCTCCAACGCTTCTTTAACCACATTAGATGCGATGTTGCTGACGGCCGGTTTAAGATGAGCCTTGGCAATTGCGAACAGGGACAAGAAGAAAAACAAATTTGATTTCATAAAATTGGAGTCTATTCCCCAACCGTACATGACCAGTGATCCCCAAAAAACGGGTAAAGGGCCTCCTACTTGACTTTCCTTATAGTGTATGAAGTGATGAGTTTCTTCTCTCAGGTGAATCTGAGCCATGTTTTATTTTCCTTACTTTCTTTCTATTTTTTTTTTTATACATAGAATGTGGAGACCTGTTTATACTAAATGATACCTGTGTAACCAAACAGGTTATATATGCCAATTTTGAAATTGCAGGAATAAGGAGCCGAGTGGTTGGAGAAGATCAACACACTTTCAAACCCAGCATGTAGGTCAGGGGGGCGTACACGTGGATTTTGTACTGCACACTGCCTTTGAAATCGATTTGCTTGCTCGGGTTGTTGTCGGCTGTGGGATCTTACTTTTAGAGGTATGGGACGAAGCATTTCAGGATGTTTTTCGGCCTGTTGTTATATCTTCCCCATTTTAACATTTCAATCACCAATGGTTGCGGTTCATTTGTCATTTTGTTCATCTTGGAATAAGCCCGATTCCCTGTTAAGGCATACCAGGTGTGGGGGTAAATGATGTCGCACAGACCTACAACCCTTTCTCTGTTCAGTTCAGTGGCCTTGGACAGATCCCCAGTATAACTACGTAAAACGGGGTTATTTTAAACATGTCTTTACTAATGTTGGAAGGTAGGGTCATCCAGATCTATGACAGACTGATCGCTGTAACATCTCTGCATGCAGTTTTAGAATATTTCTGAGATCCTAGGCTTTAATTCAGCTGACAGTACTCTGTTTCAATATTTCTTTCATGTGATGCACCCTGTCTTTAGACTCATTTACTTTTTGTAATTCGGCCTTGTAAAATGAACCTTCGATGGGCTCCCCCTCATAATCTTGAGGGTGTGATGTGATGCCTCACATCACATCACAATGTAATGTTGAGGGTTCGCGCAGTCACATTCTACACCATCAGTAGATGGCAGACAACCATATCCTACAACACTGACGGTGCAATTGTTGGCTAGCATATTTCCTCTCTTCTTTGTTCTCTGGGATGTTCTCTGGGATGGGATGATCCCTAAGACACTGATCTGGCACCACATCCAGTTTCAACACGGCCCAGTCGTTGGAAGTGATCGTTTCAACATTGATCCACGATTCCAATGTTTCACCCTAATTTCTTTGATTGAACCACAGCTCTCCTGTTTTGTACTTGAACACACACCCCCAGTGCCCACACAGTCCATACTTCTCTAAAGACTCATTCTTGTCGCAGAGGCCAGCCAGGGGATGACTGCGGCTGACACAAGTACACCATCTCTCTCTTTGGAGCGTTTGTGATCGAGTCTGGTTCTGTGTAGATTGTGACGGGTGTCACGCTAATCAATGACCTGTTGAATCTCTGAGGACGAGACTTCTCATCATCTTCAGAAACCATGTAGCCGATGGTGTGGGGGTTTGATTTACACTTGGGCATGGTGAGTTCTTTCTTTTTTCGTCGTTGCTAACCTGTTTCTTGCAGACTCCTAGGGACTCATTTGCAGTGTTTTCCACACCCTTCTCTGCTCATTGGTCTTTTTACATGTTACTATATTCCCTGTCTTGTGTGTGTGTGTGTGTGTGTGAAGGAATACCTTTTTAAAATAAACAGTTGATGGATGACATTAATACCACCATACCATGACTTGTGTTGTCACCTTGCACCCTGCATCTTCTTGACCCAGTGTGTTCACTGACTCTTATTTATGATGTGAGCAGGAGAAGTCTACTCTCCTGGAGAAGTCTACTCTCCTGCTCCTGCTAAATGAAGGAGTGACTCAAACAACTTGTACCTCAAGCTAATGATTCTCTAAGGGCATTCATAAATCTGTTATTTAGTCAAATGGTTCACAGCATGAGTGTGTGTGTGTGTGTGTGTGTGTGTGTGTGTGTGAGTGCGGGTGTTGGGGCCATCAAGAGTTTTCGAGGTCTCTGAAATGTATTATAATGTCCTAGTTGGATGATGGCAGTAATAGAATAGAATAAAAGATCCAGGGACTCACCCACTCTGTTTAATAACCCGTGCAACAGGGGCATTGGTTGAGTCAGATGGGGACTCTTTCACGCTCCACTTTTTTGTATTCTCATACTTCATATTTTTCTCAATTCATGACAATGCTGATTAACTAAAGGAGTGAGGTGTCATTATTCCATCTATATTTATTAACTGTACTATACAGTACACAGTACACCAAACTATTTTTCTTCCAGTGATCCAGTGATCATGTTTGCTTTACATCCCTCCACAGGTCAGCTGCTACTGTTGTAATTTTGCTTTACAGACAAAGTAAAGCCCACCCTGTCTGAGAATTTGCATGGATTCTGGCCACACTTTAACAACGCTTTTTAAAAACATTCATTATGATAGAAAATGACTGGTTTGAAAAAAGAAGTATCAGTCAAGAATTGTAACATAAGGATTGAGGTTTTGGAGCAGACAGGAATGACTATGTGGAAAATACTAGGCAGAGTTTGAAGGAAAAGTAGCACAGAAATAGCAATGATTGACTATTGATTTGTTCAGGGGATGAGGGACAGAGACAATGACAGTTGTTAAGAGATTCTCCTAAAGAAGCAGAAATGTTCTCAAAGGTGTAAGAGAAACAATGCTGTGCATGTGTGAAAGTGTAAATGAATGCTTTCTGCAGGTCTGTATGTTTTGAAAGAATAATTTATCAAGACAAATGAAGTGTGGTACCTAAACAAACTTATAGCTAATGTCAAGGAATGGGCAGTTTTTTTCATTGCATTGGCCACATTCCTAAGTCTTCCCCAAATTCAAGAGTAGTGACTGATGTACACTTTCATTGGTTGTTTTTCTGGGAACTGAAGGATTTTGCTAATGGCGTTAGGAGCAGTAGCTGTGACCAGCGGAGCTGAATATCTTTTTTCATGCATGTCTCATGTATTACTGTTAGGAACACTTATTTTAGTAATTACGTTTACAAAGTAATTTTTATGAAAGTGATCAACTGCTGCTTAAATCACATTCTTTATTTATCAATAATGGGTTTTGCGCCTCCGTGACTAGTGGTTGCCATGGATGCATGCATTATGTTTTTGCATCGTCTCCGTCTGTCCATCTGCTGTTCTCGTGAAAGCAATATTGCGTCCATAGAATGCCCTCAAAATAATTTCTTTAGATTATGGGTAAGCCTATAGGCCCAGCTTCTCTGCAGCATCATCCATATTTGAAGCATAGTATTCAATCTCGAGCTCTTGAGTCTATTGAAATTACGCTTCACTTAATTGTTGCTGCACCCGACCAATGGAATTCTAGTGTGTATTTGACTGTTTTTATTCAATTTCATATCACTGTATATATGAAGTGTAAAACTGTAAATTGTAAAACTGTATTTTGTGTTTATCTCCTGCTGTTCTTAACAAACCACTGTCAATTTGGTGACAAGTAAACTCATCACATAATATGAAGCCAAAATGTTAATATGTACTTTACGTTCAAATTTCACCTTTTGAAGAACAGAGATATAGAATATTTAGAGCAACAAAAGCTTGTAAGAAATGAGGGAAGATTAATTCACTGTATGTAAAAGAAGGAAAAGGGCCAAAAAATCTTATTCAGGTAAATTATGAAAATAACATTTTGTAACTGAGAAAAAAACAAACAGGGAGCAAGAAGCAAGCAAGAACAAGAAGTTGTGAATAATGTGGGATGGTAAGTTTTGTTATCTGGTTATCCCTGCCGCTATACAACAAAGCTTCAGGAAACAAAACAGCACAGTGCTCTACATGCTCTTAGCAAGTAAGCATGAAAAAGCAGAAACTCAGAATGAAAACTCAAAAGATGGGGAGACTTCAAAGAAAGGCAGTTTTTATTTTACACTGCAAAAATCCAAACTAAATTGTGCCTCCTTCTAGGAAGGAAGTAACTTCAGCTATTCAAGATTTATTGCAACAGCATGACCAAAAGTATACATGTATTTAATTGTTGTGGCTGCATTCTGTCTCTTTAACGTGGTGCTGCTTGGTCCAATATGAAAAAAGTAATGTAGTTCACAAATTGGCAGTCTGCATCCCTGTGTTATGCGACAAACTGTAGTACATAGCTCCAATAACTGTCAACATGATTCACCTCTGTTGATACAGTTAGTAGAGAAGTAGAGAAATAACTACTTCTATTCCTGGTAAAACACAAACTAAGTACAAATGTGAGCTCACAGCATCACAAAGCAGTATGTAACAGCAGAAGAGGCTTTGAGAGTGGATCAATTTTGAGATATCTTTTCATCTAGGAGCATAATTAGGTTAAATCTGAATTTGTCATAGACTGTGGTTTATAATTGGATACCAGCAAAAATTGATTACATTCCCATCTGTGTCAGCAGTACTTTAGTGTACTGTTTGGTGCCATCACCAACTGGCTCAGGTAATGTGGCAAATGGGGAGATCAAGACAGTTTACATAAAACAAAAGGAAGTGAACTAAATTGGGTAAAATTAGAACATTATAGGAATCGGGCTAAGATGCCAGGTGGAGGTCTCCCTTTTGTAGACTTCTGCGCACGCCCAACTGGGAATAGGCCCTGCGGTATACTCACGACTCACTATAGTGATTACATACTGTATACAGTCTGACCTGGGAAGGCATTGGGAACCGGGAATACCCAGCTTAGCCTGCTGCCACTGCAACATGATCCCAGATAAGCAAAAGATAATGAATGGATGAATAGTATTTAAAATCTCAATCACGAATGTTAAAATAACCCTAACCCTAACCCTAATAAGAAGTGATATTGTTTCATTGTGAAATACAATGACACAGCCTTTAACCTTGCAACATACTGCCGAAATGTCATTGATAAGATTGGGATGTTGTGCTGCTGGCTAAATGAAAACATAAAAGCAAAAATAGCCTAAGCGGAGAATACCACATTATGCATAATACATAGTTGAAAGTCAATTGGTAAAAGATATTGAAGCAGCTGCTGCGAGACACCTTACCAAGAACAAAACTATCAAAACCTGTGTTTAATCACAGCCCACAGGTTGGGTCGTGGGATTTAAATGAATGGGAGTGGGCAGGTGCCCGTTTGATTTAGGGATAATTCCAGATAATGGCATGGTTCCGGCACTGAGCTTTACAGGTCTGGGTGGGTGTGGGTTTTCAAAACTGGACCTATGCAGGACTCAGGAGTGCCCTGGCAAAAAAGTGCCATCTATTTTTGCATCAAACTATGCAAGCAAGATAAGGTAATAGTAGTTTCCAGTTACCAGTTGAATCCAACAATTTGGAATATTATCAACGGCCCTGGTTAATCTGTATGGTAATTGAATGATCTTAGAAAGTTAAGAGTGTAAGATGGAACTATGGTGGATGCTGATGCCTCAGTTGTCCCATATCCTTATACTGCTCAGAGTCTGTTTAAGCTATGACGTACAGTCTGATTTTAAAATTTAACTCTAAGAAGTGCTGTCACGCTCTTGGCCTTCTTGCAAATCAACCACAAAATGTGGCAAACAAAATACGGCATCTGGCTCACTTCATCGTGGATGAGTTATGTGATGAAGATTAGCAAACTTTATGCACATAAATTCCCTTTTTTTTGGACAGACGATGTTACAACATCCCTTTTAGAACCTGCTACACTTCACATTATACTGCACACTTGTTAGAGACTTCTAGTGAAATTAAAAGACTACAGGTTCTCGTATGATGCATTCTCAATCATTCTAAAGCTTTCATGTGGGACAGGTTCAAGTTGTATGCTTGTTATGTTTCATCATTTCATGTCAGGTTGAGAAAATGTATGTGTGTATTAAGTAATTGAAAAAATTGCAGTAATAATGGTTTTAATTATGTCTACATTGTTTCTGGAAATATTGCATCAATAAGCATTGTGTCAGGCTATATTTACATGCTCAGAATAGTCCATATTCTAAGGTTAAGGCAGTTGTGCACCAGATTTGTAAATATTCCTGTTTACATGTTAATAGCTATTTGTACAGGTTCTCTAAGGTGGCAGGCTTACTCTACTCTTATTATAAGATTATGAGAACAATCAGCAGATAAGGTCAGAACACAATTTCAAACTTGGAGAAAAAGACACACCTTTGTTCCCGTGATCTTTGAAATCAAGTGTGTCTAATCTAGCGTGTCTCAGTTCTTGTCCTGAGATGATCTCCCCTCCATCTTTTAGATGCCTCTACTCCAACACACCTGATTTAAAGGAACTTATTGATGAGCAGTTGATCTGCTATTGAGAAAAAATTCTTATGTAGTTTGCCAAGACAATATAGAGATGTCTGTAATTTATTTTATGATGCCCCATGTGTATCAAACAGATATTCACAGATGCTGTCATTCCCACTGACAATGAGGCTGTAAAATATTGTTTATCATTATAATTTTTAGGCAGTTTGTTTACAGTCAAATATTTAGACTTGCTGCATGGTTTATGGAGGACAGTCTGAATATGCTGTGGAGCAAGTTTTGCACCTAAAAAAAACCCCCAAAATCCAAACTAGTCAAAACTAGAAAACAACACTGGGAAACACTGACAAAAGTTAAAGAAATGCCAGACTATGGCGAAAATGAGACGTTGACATAAATCACTCCAGAAAAAGACAAAATGATAGATGATTAAACACAGGTGTAACACACGAGAGTGGGGCCAATCATAGGACATGGTCTGACACTTACAGTTGTCAGCCATTTTGCTTTATTCAATGTCCATCGACCTCAGCTGCCATTTTGATTCTCTCTCACATACATGTGTGGAAATAAATATACTAGTAGGCATTTTAGTCTTTGTGTATTCTTGTTCATCGTTTGAAAAAGTACTTTTGGATAAACATACTATGTGTTTAATGTTGCAAAAGAGTGTATTTTGCCAACCTGTACACTGTCAAGAGCTCCGAAACCTTGAATTGGCTACCTTGAATTGGCTGTCTTGTCCATTCTTTAGGGATGGTACCCTGAATGAGGTCCTTTAACTTAATAACTATTTTTGATAATTATTATTGATAGCCAAAATTCTCTCTATTGTTGCACCCTGTGTCCAAACAACATGTTTAATATCTTATACACATGACAGTTGATTAATGACCTTAATGACCCAATTAAAACCACTGTGACGTACAGAGTCTGGACCCACAAGCGGACACAGGAAACTCAGGGGTCAAAGTACAAAATAAAGATTTATTAACAGAAACAAGAATCAAAACCGAACTGAGTAGCAACGAACACCAGGGATGGACACGGCTGTGGTGGCTGAGCTCTCCAGTCCCGGCAGGGCTGGAACAACAAAACAATGGTTAACAAAAGGCGCAGGAAACTCCAGGAAGACGAGAAGACAAAGTACCAACAAAAGATCACTAGGAAGGCTGAGCAAAGTATTGAACAGAAAATGTCTAGGAACACTAGGAACCACAGGATCAAAGTAGCAACAAAAAAGTCACGAGAGCAGAACTAGGAGACTCGGACGAGAAAAACATGGGAACAGAGAGATCAAAAGGTATCAGGATGTAGGTAGCTGTCTAGGTTTACCTTGCTGGGGACAAGACGTTCTGGCGACGAGCAGATCAGGATCTGTGTCTTAAATACCACTGATGAGGACTCATCAGCTGCAGGTAATCAGCTCTGCACACCTGAGCCACCTTAAGTCTTGAAATGAAGTAACAAAACCAAAACACAACTACCAAACTAAAAGCAGAGGGCAGAACCATGACAACCACTCCAGTAACAACGGGATATAATTGTTTTAGATATTTTTAGATATTAGTAACAGCTGAGTAAGTTCTCATTTGCCTGATATGTACATTTCTTGACTGTGGGTACACTTCTAATCAAAGTATTTACAGTACATTAAAAATGATCTGTCATGATGGTAACACACACATTTTTATGATATAAAGAAGTTTGAAATCTGATCCCTCCTAAAGCTGAGCTGGGTCAGGGACCACAGCTTCCCAAAAGAAAACTGCTATTATGGAAATTACAAGAACATTTTATTGTAATGTAATTTCACCACAAAGAGAGTACAATAGGAATGAGATGAAGC
Source organism: Mola mola (assembly GCA_001698575.1). Classification (NCBI taxonomy): domain Eukaryota; kingdom Metazoa; phylum Chordata; class Actinopteri; order Tetraodontiformes; family Molidae; genus Mola; species Mola mola. Next base: position 2,002,258 of record KV751391.1, read on the forward strand.
ATTGAAACCATCAACAAGGCATTGAAAATAATGTTTGCTGCAGGCCCATTTGAATACAAGCTCATGCAGTACGTAGACATTGCCCTGTCTGGAATATGAAGCCCGTGATGGAGGATGCAGCAGGCAAAATTTGAGCCCAGTGTGTTGGGGGAGGTCTTTGATTTGGGTAGTTGAACAGGAACACATGCCTGGCTTTTCATGTTGGCATGAATCACTACATAGGCAATTCAACAAATAGAAAGGTGTATAAACTAATCATCTTGGACATTTTGCAGAAGCTCCTTTGATCTCATGTTGTCTTGCCTTGCAGCACTGGTTTTGAGAAGGCTGAAGGTGAAATAGTATGAAAAAGCCATTAGCTTCCCCCAGGACATGGTTCATCTGATATCCGAGATGAAGAACGGTCAGGCTTGTTGGAAGCTTATACAAGCAGGGATAGCAATGGGAACAACATAAATTCTGGCCATACAGGAGGAAATGCCGGCACAAGGACACAAATTTATGAAATTTATGAAATTTTATCAGGAGCTCAGATAGCCATTTCACCCTCACACGATTCCTGTCTGGCTCTGGGTCCGTTCTCTGGTCTGAGAACCTTAAATGCTCTCTAGCGAACCAGCCTGTGTTCAGACTGGTCTAAGCGTTAGTTCCCAATGCTGACGTCACCATCAGAGGGCGTTACTTAATGCGCCACACATTTTTAAAATTTGATTATAATTTGGTAGCATTTACCAACTCGTCTGCCAGTTCTGCATATAGCTTTGTTTCGCGGATGCTGCATTTGAGTTTCTCCTGAAACTCGGAGGATGTCCAAATCGCAACCAAACATTTTGTTTGTAATAATATCTGGAGCAATTGTATTTCTTGCTAAAAATGCGTGCGGATGCTGCATGCTGAAATGAAAGTGCTCAACTGAACTGCTTGCTGAAGTGAAGAAATGAGACATGAAGAACGGTTTGCTCTACAAACAAAATAATGAAGAAATGATTGATCAGTGCTGACCTGTGCTACGCATGACTTTTGATAAACCTGCCAAGTATTTTGCAATAAATGTAATCTACTCATATTAAATCTAATAAAGTGTGTGTTTGGGCCTCAAATGTTATACAATAGATTGCTTTTGTTTGTTGGTAGATAATTGTGCTAAAATGAGTTTCGGGGTTTTGGAGGCAGCAGAAAAGAAAAAAAAAAACATTTATTTATGAATAGTAGTCTGAATGTTGTTAGAGGGTGAGATGAGGCTGTGCAGTCAGCACAGGGGAATGAGCTAGAAGAGGCGGCTTCGGCAGACAACCAGAGCACCGAGTTGAGCAGCTGCGTATTGTTTGTTCAGAGGTTAGTGGAAATGCTGTAGTGAAGAGTGGAACTGAGGCAAGACTGACAAGTTCTCTGACGAAGTGGAGATTTGTGCATCAGCAGGGAGCGTGGCCGTTGCTCCGGCAGCGTGCTGCAGGGAGGAGAAAAGCAATTTAAATTAGCAATCCGATTATGACTGAAACTTTATATTGCTCACTCTAAGAACCATGGGGGATAGACTGGGAATAAGATGGTGATGTGGAGAAAGAGAGATCGTGCTGTACTGCAGGTGAGTGGTGGATGATAAGCAGGTGCGCTGCACTGCCAGGAGCCAACGGGCCAGTCGGCCCCCCTGCAGAGAGTGGAAATACTGAGAGCAGCGGCAACGGAAAACCAGATGATGGAATGAAATAATAAAACAGGAAATGATGGAAACCTGATGTGAAGGTGGAATTGCAACAAAAATGTATTAATTAAGGAAAGTAGCAAAGTAATCCTGCTTTTTCCTTTTAAATTTCAACATATACAGTCACAATGCTGCTTTTCCATGTTATCACTGTATACTAGCCTCCAGTGTTTGGAACTATTGACTGGGTCCACTGTCTGTTGCTGGAAAATAATTGGCCTGAAGGAGTCAATGGAGTTGACGCAAATCTCAGCATGATGGTAAACCTAACAACAAAGGGACGCAAGAGGGAAGACGCAACAGGAGAAAACACACACAAAACTGGAAGATATAAAACATAATGCAAGAAATTTTACATTAAACCCAGATCTCCCCAACCTTTTTCCTTGAGCCCCCCCAACTTTTATTTAAAAAAAGCCTCCTAGCAGGTACACACAGACACGCACACCAAAAGAATGATTTTGATTCATTCGAAATCTATGTGAGGAAAGACAAAAATATATAGCTCACCGAAGAAATTTGTCTACAGTTTTAAATTTAGGCTTTTGGTACAAATGATCCACTAAATGTGCTGTAATGAATTATTTAATGTGCAAATTTGACAACGGTCCAAAGCTTGCTTAGGAACTACTGCATTAAACCAAAAACATAAATCTAGAACTATGACAGCATAATATGATTTTGAACTGTAATGCTTATGTCTTTATGTTGTTGTCCTTTTTTATTGTTTGACTATACTGACAAAGGTCCAGTGTTATAAACTTACCCCCTTCTACAAAGTCTGAGTGGGACAACTACTGTACAGTTCAACTGAAAGCAAAAAAACATTTTCACATAAATTGATGGTCCATTTTGACAGGAGTTATCCAAACATCCCATACACATTGTGCACACTCCATCTTTTTTCTGAAGGTTAAAAAATGAAAACTAACATGACCTTAAATCATCACAGCTCTGACACACAGGTTTTTTAATCCAGTCATTTAAATGTATTTATCATTGCATAATCAAGACAAACATAACTGACAAATCAAAAGTGTCTGTATTTTTATAGATTATTTCCAGTCATTCGAAATGACAACTCTACTGTTGGTGGGTTGGCTATTGAAGACGTGGGGGAGGGGGTCTGCTGCAGATTCTGCTCAATCAATTTTAGCCTGTAAGGCCACTTTTGTTTCCAGATGACTGTTGAATTTTCCTGCTGGCCCCCTCCATCAGTGCCGTGTTCACCAAGACCAAACAGTCAATATCATCATGAATGCGCTTCCAGCAGTTCAACAATGCCCGCTCTGATGTGGATGGTCCACTATGTCTGTGAAATACAGAGACCTACTTGGTTAATAAAAGCACAGTGGTAATCATGGAGCATCCTTCGAGTGTTTTTATTGACTCATTAGTTTGAATTCAATTGAGCCTTTCTGTGCTTTACGTGTCTAGATACAGCTTCCAATTATTTTGAGCAGGATGTCTCAGTGGCAGAGCTGCCAAATATTAAAATACATAGAGGATCAATCAATAGAAATGTACAGCTGAGATTGCTGTTCTTGTGATTTTTCGTTGATATTTTATTCCCCATTCAAAGAGTGCCTCAAAATAACTCAATTTGAGTCCAAGAAGCACTCCTACCCTTTCACTGTTTCACACAAGATTCATATTTGCTAGTGTATGATTAAGTTTGCTTTTACAACATCGATTTCCCGCTTCTCATGTGCAGTGTGTAAACTAGATGCTTAGTAGCCATAGCTTCAATTTACTGTCCCTCTCAGCTTTGTTAAAGGTTCTCTCTCAATTTCCCACGGCAGATCCACGTAACCTCAGTGTTGGCGAGAAGAACGTCGGTTCACTGAGCATCTTGACAGATATAACGATCCACCTCCTCTGCAACGCACAAACACTAGCAGCTTGAAAGGTCCATGTAATTACATACACATGGTATACATTTAAATGAACCTGTTTAAGGGAATCACTCTTCTCAAGAGGCCAAAGAGTACCAAATTTGAGCTGCAAGCAATCAACTGAGAGAATAACCTCATTAACACTTACAGTGGAAAACAATGCATCGACAGAGGAAATGATCAGCTCGGAATTCACCCAGAGACACCACGGGCATCACAATCACTCTGTCCTCAGTAGATATTTACCTTTCACCTGCTAAACACTGTTTAATGAAAAAACAGACTTTGTCTAGGGACGTTTAATTAAAGATAGGAGCTGTGACACTGGGCAGAGAACAAAGACTTGAAAAGGTAAAAGCCCAGGGGATTAACAGTAATCCCTTTAATATGCCTGACAGTCAGTGGGCTGGAGACAACTCAATGTGGCATGCCACACGACATCATGAGGCGTGAGTAACCTCACGCAGCCTGAAGCATCCATCGGCTTGTTTCAGCTCTCCACAGAGATCAACTGAGAGATGATTAAGAGTTCCAGAATAGCCCGGAAAGAATCAATGCCACTTAATTTGAAAACGTAGAAGAGTGAATTAACCACAAGATGGCAACTGTATACCCAGCCCTATCTCTTAGAAAGTAAAGTCCTTTCTCCAACCCTTAAAAACTAATTTCCGTTTTGTGAAATTACACATCTAGATAAACAAAATCCCTCTGTGGCCTTAAAATTTTATGGATGTAATTCTATTAATTTGCATCATCTAAGTTGTCAGGATCTATGAATGTGCTTCTTCTCTCCTCATCGCTCTGCCCCTCTTCTCCAGTCAGAGTGAGTCAGAGCTTAACTGCTCTGTCATCTTCCGACTGCTAAGCTAATTTCATTCATGCTCAAAAGCGGCAACATTGGAGTGAATAATAATTGTAAAAGGAAGAGTGTACCTGTACAAGGTTGCCTATAAGTTGATGTGTCAGAATGGTAGATTTAGTAGAACTTTCTCAGTAATGACTTAATGGCCTTCCTTCTCTACAATGATTAATTAATTTGTTTTATTCGACTAAATAAAATACAGTACACAAATGTGTATTTACAGTAGTGAAATTCATCAGGATGTCGCAACCACAAGACTTATTTCCATTGCGGTCCTTGACATTTAGGCTAGGAGACAGGTAGGAAAAGAAGTGAAATGTGGATTACTGAAGTCTCACATTCAAAACTGATACAATTATACCAAATATAAAAACATTGCTATACAAACTAGAACCCAACTGATATGAAATGATTGGCTCTGAAACTCTGATATGGATATATCAGTCGATATGTATCAATGGCTTCAAAAAGGGTGGTGGTAGGTAAAGAACATTTTATTTCTAATTTTCATAAAATTTAATAGAAAAATGCAACAATTTAGATTCTTTAGGGTAATCAGTTCGTTTATAACCATTCTGCTTTTCCTCAATCATTGTTTCATCGCGTTTCTCCTGCAGCTACAGAGATGAATGTGTACTGTCTCTGTCTCTGGGGTAGCAGAATACAGTGAGTGACACAGAATTACAGGATTTCATTCCTATGCCAATGAGAGAAAAAAGGAGGAGGACCAAAGGAAGTGGAATGAATTATGAGACTAACAAGTTAAATTGGTGCAATCAAAAATGCCATATGCTTACATTATAGGTAAAAATGTTGACATGATATTTCAGAGAGACCTTGTTATTCCAATTGTCATCTCTCTATTTTGTTATGAATAAAATCACACATGAGTTGTTTTGTCTTGCATCGTTCAAGTGGCATTGAAATTGTATCAATACTTGATGATAAGAAGATGTTTTACTTAAAAATGAGGCTCTGAAGTGACAAATTTAGTGCAATTTGGACACAAAAACATTCAGTTTTAGAATCAAACAGGGTTCTGGGCAGCAGCGGTGCTTCAGAGATTAGCTCAGCTCACTGATTGACACGCATATTAGAGGAGAGCCAAACGAGAAAGTCAGGGTGGGATAAATACAGTACTTCCATATACAGAGAACAGCGGCCAGTGGAAACACAGCTTGCCCCAATTATCTTCTTAACTGCACGTTAATCCAGAGATGAAATAAATCCGTGGCATAATCACAACCAAGCACTTAACAATAGACAACTTTATTCTAAATGAATATCACACAGTGTAATGGATTTGACTCGGTTTTTCATGCTGCCAGGCTGTATTTTCACAGGACCATGAAGGTCGGATTTACTGCACAACAGAAGCACGGGTGTTGTGGATAGGGATGGGTACGAGTATACGAGTACTCGCTGGGGACATTAGTTAAATTTCACCATTCACGTACCTGCACACTGTTGTGTTTGGCTACGCCAGTTGTTCTTAGTTGCCATTACATGCAACATGAAAGCAGTGAACAGGAAAAGTGAGGCCTTAACCTGACCAAAACAAAATATGTGGCATTAAAATGACAGAAATACTACTTTAATATTTAACAACGTGCAGTTACAGCACGAGAAGTAACCAGTGGAAGTGCACATCAGTCAGTCATGCATCACATCATCTGCTACCTCTGCTAGAGTGGTGAAGACTAGCCTGCTGGTGCTAATAATGAAACTGGTGACTAGAGATCTGCTCCCATTATGTTTGATGGAAGGAAAAGCTGGCGGTTGGTTGGAGTATGAGGACAGCAGAACTGAACTGCAGGCTGATTAGCAACACCTCGTTACAATGGACCGCACAAGCTTAAAACAGCTGTTGAGGCGGGCTGGGGAAGGTGTGTGACGATGGAGGACCACAAGTGTCATGGGAGCAATAATAAAGGAGTTCCTAAATTAATAGCTAAATTAAATGGCCTAAATTAAAAATGAGAATTAATAAACATGTTTGCGATTCAGTTTATTGGTGATTACAAACTTATTTACTACTTTATGTTTTCATGGGCAATAAAAAGAGGAATTATAAACAGAACTTCCAAATGAAATATCATTCCATCAATATATATGAGTAATATCACAAAGGGATTTACAACTCAAACTTCATGAAACAGTGAAACTTAATTTACCTTTAAGGTGAATCTTGGAGGGTGTGCAGCAAAAATGAGTAAAACAATGCAAGATGTAACAATCTCTCTGATTGGCTGTCACCTGGCAACTCGTACAATGTCCTTCTTTAGTAATGCCGTGTGCGTGTTTCATGGATCCAGCAGCCAAGGAGCAGGAAATATAGCTTTTAAGAATGAATCAGTGTAATAGAACAGGATGACGATACTAAATGATGAAGAAAGCGACTTTGTGAGTAATGGCCCCAGGCCTGTGCGCTGGAAACAACCAATCATGACCAAGCAAGAGGCGTGAAAACTTGAAAAGCCTGCCAGCAGATTCATTGGAGCAGCTCACTCATTCATCCACTAAATTTAACAAGAGGGCTCTTCAAAAAGTGAGAGCTGACTAAATGACAAAACAAATATGAAAAACTACTACTACTAACTGCTCTCTTTACAGCAGCAGAAAAAACAAAAACATAGTGAGACATCCCCCCTACATCAAGTGTGTCTGTACTTATATATAGACCTACTGTATGTGAGCGCAACCGAATCAGTTTTTACAAACAAACTCTGGCCCAAAACTCAAATTTCAAATCAAATAAAAAATGCCCCCTAAACGAGGTAGCACAAACAATCTCTATGTACATGATCAGAAAAACACAACAGCGAGTGAGTGAGCTGGCCTGACTGAAGTCCGATCTTGGTTTTTTCTTCATGGCGCTTGGTTTAAACTGTTAAAAAGATGTTGCTCACGGATCCCCTGCTCAGTGACCAGGTGATCAGTGCAACTTGCCCATGGCATTACTAGACAAGGACAAGCCACGCCTTTGTGTGAGCTGCCAGTTGACAGCCAATCAGAGACATTCTTACATGGCTAATTTCTATTGATTTCCTCATTTTCACCACATGGGCCCCAAGTGTCACCTAAGAGGTAAATGGAGAGGCTTAGTGAAAGCATTTAGTAAATAGCTAATAGAATAGGATAAGAAAAGCAGCTTGCAAATGGAAAAATAAATTAAACTGGGGGTTAGGTTAACTGGTCACTCTAAATTGCCCATAGGTGTGAATGTGAGTACCACAGAGGTACATTACATTATCTTGTGACTTCTCTCTATATGTGCACATTACCTTTAGTCTCATTCCCATTAATGGGCAATTGCAGGCATTTATGATTTTATGCTAATTAGGATTTATGAGGAGATTGACGTTCATCAATCTTAGAACACAGGTGCGAACATTTTAGCTGATTAAGAACAGTTCCTGAATCAGACGTAGACTCTTCTTAGGAATTTCTTAAGGACAAGTTAAGAACAAGTTTAAGAAAAAAACTAAGGGAGATATTTGTGAACGAGGCCCATTGTTTCTAGTAGACTAGTAAGACATGCTTTATCACAGCACTGAGACCAGAGAGTCCAAAACTAATGTTGAGGTGTAACATTACAATGCATTATGGTCAGATCCATATGAAGAACACCAAAGAGTTCACCTTCAGATGTAGGCTGTAATGTAAGAAGACATTACGAGTGAATGAAAAGTCATGTCATGGAGATGCTACTGCTAGTGAGTTTGATGCAGCATTATGAATTACTTGTCACAATGTAAATTAGCTGACTTTTAAGGTTTTTGGTCAGTAAGGACTGTGAGGACAGGACTGGGAAAAGGCCAAAGTGATATATTCAGAGAGCAACAAGTACCTTTTGAGAGGTTATTGAGATCTGGAAGTGGGCCCATGTGAGGGATAAGGAGGATGAGGGGCAGACATGTTAGGTCACACATTGGATGGTGTCCTTGAGATGCTGCCAGACAGCAGCGGGTATGTTCTTTTTGTCAAACAAGACAGGATGACCAAACCCACATAAGAATAGCTTAGAAGACACATAACGGCAACATCACATGACACTTCTATGGAAGACTGCAGAATGCTGAGCAATCAAAATACAGTATGTCATAAGAAAATACATCTTGACAATTCTTGTCGGCATATAAAGAAAATATCGAAAACACATGAGGCTGTGGATGCTGGACAGGCGAGTCCTTATTTGCATGGGTCAAGATGCTGAACACCCTCTGCAGAAATATGGTGTTCTTGTATGAATACGTGATTGGACCTGAAAAATTTCTAGGACCCCCATCTGTTTAATCTTTTACCCTGGTTTATATCAGTGTTCCTCCATCAATAGGGTTGTTTTGTTTTTCAAAGTAGAATTTCTACAAATGCCTTTTCCTTGATTGGTTCTGCAAGGGCTGACATGCTTCCCTTGTGCTGTAAATAAAAACCTTAATTTTTCCATAAAAATGTCCAACCTAGAGGCAGCAGGAAGAGGAGAGTGGAAACAAGGCTTATTAGAGATCAGTCTAAGATATACAGTATTTACTTCCAAAGGGAGGTATCCAGGACTACGATCCACCTTAGCTGGCTCCTTTAAACATGATGGAGCGGTGCCTCTACTCCGAACCTGACTACACTTTCAAAATGGATATTTCATGTCACAACCTATGGCCAATTGTAATATTTCAAAGTATCCACTGCATATAATGTGACCGGGCCTTCATTGTTCTATACAATATCAACTACCACTCGATTTGCAATGTGCTGAAATAACCCAAATTTATGGCCTTTGATTAACTACCATTAAAAATGAGCCTCTTTAATTTTCAGCAGTTATTTTTGCAAAAGTAATACAAAGGTAGTGTAATGCAAATTCTCTGCAGAGATGGTTATATGTAAGTAGCGAATTACTTTTAAAGTTGCAAGTAATACATTAAATGCCAAAAGTAAACTACACAGCACTGGTCTTGGTCCTCGACTTTTTTGACCCATTCACCACCCAACCCTCCACATACTGCACATTTCCCAGTTCATTATACTATATCATCTCACATCGATTTCACTATTATATTTCTCCCTGAATATTTATGAAAAACATAATGCAGAATGGGGTTAAATGAGATGCGAATAGCAAAATGACTTAAGGCCCTTGTTAGTCAGACACAGTTTGGTGAGACCAGGGTTTCCACACACAAATGTGATGGAAGGTAGGTTGCAAGCCAACTAGCACTGACCTAGCTCAGTAGGACTTCCCTAAAGAGCGAGACAAACTAAGAGCAATTTAAGTATGTTTTGTCACCCACCCCTTATTGCCTGTAGTCTGCTATCTTCAAAATGCAGCGAATTTATTATGGCTGACTGACTTCGAACAATGTTAAGTCTGTACCCTTGCAGATCTTGCAGGTCTGTTTATTGGCGCATTCTCTTGGCAGTAGTCTGTTATCTCAGAAATGCAGAATTAATTAATTAATTAAGTTAATTTAGTTAATTAAAATGCTATAGTAGTCATAGCAGTATTTTCATGTAAAAAGTGTGTAGAGGGGAACTTTAAATGAATGATGTGTATTGAAATAATAGCCCCCGTGATCTACCCTAAAACAGTGCTAACTGGATCAACCTTAAGCCGGATTCAGACTACTGGATTTAGGGTTAGGTTAGGCTATTTGAAAATTTGGGTTGAATGAAACTTTTAAGGAGAAACTGCAGATTTTCTTCTCTTTAATCCTAATAAGACTTGAAAATAACAGTGCATCATACATTGAAGGATATGGATAAAGATTATTGGGCAGGATTCATGCACCACCTCATAAGATCTCTCTCCCTTCATCTTAAGCTGCATAGTTGTATGAGTCAGTACATGAGCTGAGCTCTGAAAGTCATAGGAGTCTCTGGCACTATAGAAGGCTAGCAATTTCACTGAGAACCCTCAACAACTCTATGTAGGTGTAGAAAATAAATCTGAAAGCTTAGAAACTCCAAAACTATTGTACAAAATCACCATCAATTGCAGCACATACCAAGGTGATGCACTGTCTGCATAGGCCTTAACCTCCTCAGCCAGATCATCTGAAAGAGTGGATATAGATACAGGTTCTGAAGTGGAGTGACCATCAGACACCTTCTATACATGGATGACATCAAGCTGTATGCTAAGAGTGAACAAGATATCAACTTGCTCGTCCTTTTGACAAGGATCTTGGGGAAGAAAGCAGAATTTCATGCACCCTGAAAAAGTGTGGCTGAATGATATGACCACAATGGCCGAAAATAAGGAAAGGGCCTACCAGAAAGTAGGTTAGGGGACAAATGGGACTACAAGTATCTGGGCATTCCCAAGCGAATTGAGACAATGATGATATAGCAATGATGTGAGCCACAGCCATTTACCTCACGAGAGTAAAGACAGTCACTGAGAAGCCAACTGAGTGTTAGAAATAAGATTCAAAGAATCAAGATGTATGCCCTACCAATCTTCAGATACCCAGCTGGAACAGAAAACTGGTCTCTGGAGGAGATACATGACACAGCTGTCAGAGCATGAAAAGACTTCACAATGCATGGAGGGCTCTACTTAAAGTCGAGCACCCTGAGACTCTACATAAAGCAACATAATTAGTGACAGTCAGATCCACAATCCAGGATGAAGTAAGGGGCATCTGTAAAGGATGGGCAAAGAAGTGTTTCAGGTACTTGAGAAGGGAGGTTAATGAGGAGGAGGAGGAGGAGGAGTAGGAGGAGGAGATGTCATGGAAGACAAAGTCCCTCCATGCAATGGTTGGAAGATAGAGGACTTAGCTAATATCAGATGTGGTTTGAGGCTCTGATCATGGCAGCATAGCCCCTACACTAAATCCATAGAAGCAGGGGCTAGGGTTAGATGTTGTGATAGATGTGGCATTCCCAGGTGATGGTGACGTCAACAAAAAGGAGCATGAAAAGACTGAGAAATACCATTGACTAAAGGAACAGCTAGAACAGATGTAGAGGGGAAAAGCCAAATTGATCTCAATGGTGTTAAGAGCATTAAGGGCTGTGATCCCCAAAATTGAAGAATTGCTCCAGCAGATTCCAGGTACAACATCTGAGAGCTCTATCCAGAAGCTAAGAGACCAAAACATATATTAAATGCAAGGCAAAAAGTTGATTCTTTCTTTGAAGAAAATGCTAGTTTGTGGCAGCATCACTGTACCAGTGCAGCGTGTGTTACATTTATAGGCTGCCACCCACTCAGTTATGTGAGTTGTAGCGGAGAAACCTTGAAGGGCAGTCAAAAGCTCAATGTGCAATACTGTATGAAACTTAGAAACTTTACATAGTATGTGAAATACTGTCTTTGAAAAATTGGTAATTATTTGTGTTGTCTTTTAAATCTACAAAACCGACATTTTGTTGTTTCCTTATGTAAAAACAATGTGCTCTATAACCTAGTGATGTAGAAGTTTAAATGCATATAGCTCAGGGAAGTGAGATCAGATCATAAGCAGTCACTGGAGATGCAAAGAGCTGAAGAGTGCGCTGATAAAATTATAGTCCAACTGTGATCTGGGCTCTTATGATTGCGGGAGCTCCTCATCTAAAATGTCACTGTGGCTGTTTACACTTGTGCTCTTCCCCCTTGAAGCTGGGGACGGTCATGTCAAGCACAAATGCTATTCAATCTTCACTGACAATAGTTAAGTTTAGATATATCCCCCCTCCCACACCCACCTCCTGACGCAGACCACACACAGAAAGAGGGAGCAAGGCTTGTAGTGCCGGATTCTTGATGGGACTGTATTCTCCATCTGGACAAATGCATCAAACCAGACAGCTGATGGGGAGCATGTCTCTCGCTATCATCTTTGAAATTAGGGCTGTTGTTTGCTCTGCGCATCAGTCATCAAATTTACTTTTTCTGGCGACACAGGTAGTCATGGATGGTTGAGCGTAGTTGTTGTCAGTTTGTGATATGCTATGATAGGATACGTTGCCTAGCGGAGCACTTCACCTCAATTTCATATATTTTTTTAAATGACATCCACACTGAACTTTTTTTTGACGGCTGTAGTAGCATTTACATGTTTCCGCTGTAGATATTGTAGGCTGCAGCGGCACTCAGACAAATGCTATACTGACCCTGAGTTTACCGGAAGTAAAGCCATATCACCAGTTATCCTATTATTTACAGGCTCTGGGCAAAAACAATGGGAAAATACATATATTCAGACAAACCAATGATCTGCTGAACTTTTCAAATTTTTAAAATATTCGAAAATCATGAACCATCTACGCTCAAAGTTTAATTGAAGACGGTGCTCACAAACCTCTGCTCATTTGGTGTTATTCAATAAATTTTTTACAAGAAGTCCCTTGCTGTTTTGTTATCAAATGCTGGGTGTACACCAGCATTACTTCACATGGCTCATACAGCTGTTAAAGTTTAACTTGCAGCATACAGCTGGATGATCATGCATCAGAGCTTCAGAGGGGATTTAGAAGTAAGTATACACAATGTCGACTGAAATAAATGTAGATTTATTTCATGTACCACACTGCAATACACCCCTGTTGGCAACTGTCAAAACCTTTTTAAGTGCATCTGAAATTATTACTTTTTTTTACAAAATCTAAATATATACGAGAGACAGTGTAAAAGACAGGCAGGCCTTATCAAACACAATTTTTGTTAGATTAGTAATTCGATTTATTAGATTTGTAATTTTGTTTCATAAACTCTCATAGTTTTTATATCAATGATGCTGAAATGCACTGT
>KV751391.1:2015473-2046581 GCA_001698575.1 Mola mola
AGGTGAAAAAAACAAGCAGGTGATAAAAACTTCATCAAAGTCTCAGTTTATTTGCATTAACATTAAATAGTAACCCCTGTCCATGTGGACAAGAGTAGACATCTCAAAAGCAAGCTAATCTTGTCAGAAATAATAGACTGAATTTTGCTTGCTGAGCAAGCTGAGTTAAAGTTGCAGCTGACAGCTATCAAACTGCATTTAGAGGCTGTCGGGGGGAGAGACAGGAGACCTGGACAAATTTCTCCAATAGTCAAACTGATAGACAGATTAATAGTGAAGATGGAGTGCTATGTGTCATCTGGATAGGAAAAAACTTACTTATGGTTAAGGCAGGAATAATAGGACAAAAAAGGCAAGAACTACAGACATAGAAAATGGATGGATGGCATTGCGTTGCAAAATTTTGTGATAGTATTTCTTCTTCAAGGTCCCTTCCAATCCATGCAACCTCCGTGCACCTCCAAATCACCCCCGGACCATCACACTGCCTCCACCATGCTTGACTGATGGTAATAAGCACTGTTCTTGCATCTTTTCATTTATTCCACATCTCACAAATGTTCTTCTGTTTGATCGAAAGACCTCTAACTTGGATTCATCTGTCCACAACATCTCCTTCCAGTCTTCAGTGCTCTTTTGCCCATTTCAGTCTTATGTCTTTGTCTTAAACTGCACACTATCAGATATTTGTGTTCTTGCAGAGTTTTGCACCAGGGCCTCCCACTCCTTTTTCTGTCCTTGCCAGTTTGTGCTGCTCTCTGAAGGGAGTAGTTAACAGCATGGTAGGAAATTTTAAGTTTCCTCTCAATTTCTTGCATTGAAAAGCTTTCCTTCTAAGCACAACAATAAACTCTCTAAAGTAAGGTCTTTCTTTTCTGTCCATTTTGAGCCTGTGCGCAAACAACTGCTTATGTTTATGATACTAAACTAACCTAAAGAATGACATGCTCCCTTATCAGTTAAATATTTTTCAGCTGTGCCACACAACTGCAAAAGGGTTTTCTAATAATCAACAAACTTATAAAATGATTAACTGAGTGCTGCTAGCAGCTGAGTGTGGTGTGAAGTTATAGTGTGTAAACACAATAGAGGGCAGCAAATACCATACAATGGAGAATATGTCATGTTTACTTCTGCATGACACAACAAACTGGTATGGAGCAGTACTATAATTGCTGTTTACTTTGTTCCTAATACCACCATCCATTTAGATGGATGGTGGTATTAGTTATGCGAGGTCGTGTTCGCATTTGATTGTTCACTTCCTAGGTGCAGTCCACATGTAAATTGGATACACTATTTCACTGATGGTTTGATTCGTCCTCACAAAGCCGAATCTGAAGTGGACTATGAAATTGTTGACAAAAGCTATGCGCACGGAATTCCTTGCAATTATTGGTAAGACCGTTAAGGAGTTAAAAACAAAAAAAACTCAATTTCTACTGCAGCCTAATTCATGGAGCATCCACTGGTTATTTTCCTGCTCATCTTGATATGGAGATGTTAGCGGATGGCGCATACGAACGTATGGTCAGACATCTAGGACTGATTCGTTTATTAATTGGTGCCTTTCGTGAAAGACATTCTGCAATAAGGAGAAGACGGCTGATTCTAAAGAGATTATCCTATGATCTGTTAGCAATACACAAGAGATCGATGAGTTAAAACTACAAAATATATATAATAACAATGAACAAATAAACAAAATATAGCCTAGCTTATTTTTCTGCTTTTTCCATTTTTCATCTTGAGTTCAAAATATTGTCAAGGTTATCATACTAAATCAATTTGTCTTCAATATCAGTAGAGCTGCCACTTTTCTGCAGTGCGTTGCATATCTTTATTTATTGTTGACACAGCTTCTTAACTTCAACGCGACACTGCTCAACACTGGTTAAATCCATTGTGCTTCATTCTTTCTCTGAAGATTTTGAACATCTCCGTGTTCTTGTTTACTTTTTTTCAGCTGAGAAATGTTTTCTCCTCCCACATTTCCAGACAACTTGCTATTTCTCCTTCAGCTACCCTAACAGGAAATGACATGTAGATAGTACACTTACAGTGATTTGAGGCAGATGGGGTTCACATCAGTGATGATCAACTTTAGAGTTTCCTTGGAAACGACCCGAGACCATGTCTTTCAAGCGGACCAGAGTCCGGTTGATGGTTCACACCACAAGTCTCGAACTTCAAACTAAGCCAAACAAACTGCACCAGGTGGGTAAATGCTTTAGGATTCTGTTGACCTGAACTAAAAAAGGTTGGTGTGAATGTGACCTAAGGCTAAAAAAACAAAAAACAAAAAACAGGCATGGCTGCATTTTCAGTCATTTTTCCGGCTCCGTGTGAACAAGAATCATTGTTCTGCATCATTAAGGATCATCATCATTAACACAACACTGTAAGTAATATTCAGATTGAAACATTGAGTATTCATTTTGTTCATAGTATTTTACTTGTTCTAGTTTTACTGAAGTTTAATTCTTTCGAAGCTGCTGGCAGTTTGTGGTGCATGTCCTGGTTTACACCACATCGATACTTGCCATTGCCTCGCGTTCTCATCTACCATAGAGTGTGTGAATGAGAGTGAGTGTAATCTTAAAATTGCGATGTAGAATAGCTTAAAAAAATACACGTCATGGTTGTTGTTGGTTTTATTCCGAATCTGTTGATTAACACGTAAATGGGAATATTCCCATAGCTGCTTCACGTTTTATTCAGACTATTGCCCTAACCGGAGTATGGACTTTAATCAGAGTATGCTATGCATTTCTGGGTTTACACTCTCTTCTTGCGTGTCAGTTTGTGTGTGTGCACACCTGGCAGTCATCTATCACACCTGTTGTACATCAGCCAGTCAATTCCTGGAGAGAAACCCTCTTGTTGCCAGATTCGCCAGATTCAGAGTCAAGATCTCAAACTGATTGAATTACACTCTGTCATGTACCCCCATGGATGGGGTGCATTCATGGGTGTAGAGAGTGAACAATATTGTACTCAAAAGAACCCTGTGTGGCTCAACTCTTAACTGCTCTCACTTTGTGAGGAAGTCCATTACCCATAAGCACAATGAGGAACCAAGGCCAAGGTTGTCCAACTTACTTACTAGCTGTCCTGAGATCATTGTGTTGAATGTAAAGCTAAAATCCATTAATAGCATCCTCATATAACTGCTTGGTTCCTCAAGTTGTGTCAGAGTGATGTCACAAGCAATGGATGCCGCATCCTCTGTGGAGCATTTTACCTGATAGGCAAACTGATTTTATCAGCTTAAATTAAAAGAGATCATCTCAAGCACCTGACCCCCAATCAGCAATGTGACGTCCTCAATTTAGTAGCTGGTTTTCCCTTTTTAACGATGTTCCCACCCAAACCATTGTCCTTCAACATGATATCAATGTAATAGATGCCAGATCAATTAAACAACATGGTAATTGCATTAATGCAGTGTACACTATTAAAAAAAGGAAGCAGAGTGTCTCCTACAGCATGGTTTCACAATGCTCAGCTGCGTCAGGGAAGTTATCCATTCTTTTTCAATGCAAAATCAGACGGACTCCGTCGGTTCATTACTGTCACATAAGTCAATGCCATAACTGTCCCTACCTCGCATCCTTTACCGCACATGGAACACTCAGTGCTCCTGAGCCCTCACGAATTAGTTGATGTCAGCAGGTTCCTCTTGCAGGAGAAAACAGAAGTGGTCGTTCCAGTGAGCTATTCTCTACAAGCTATTCAACAAGCACCAAATCAAATATTCAACTATCTAAACAGAAACACTTTCTAGTGGCACTTAAAAGTATACGGTGGGTCCAGTTCTCTGCCAGTTGTTGTTTACACAGAGAATAACCCCCTTGTCGTTCCTTCATGTAGGGGCAATCAGAACCAGAGACTCATGCGGTGGGCTCTGATTGTGCGGGTTAAAACAAGGAAATTAGAACCTAAGTCCATTTCTGTTAGAGAATATCTCAGTTTAGAGGTACTGTTCCCGCTGATCTTTGTTTTTTTGCACTGAGCAGTGTAGTTAGTGAGGCTTCTCTTTTTATATTAGTTTTCTGTCAGAAATATAAACATATAGTTTGAAGAGTCCTCCCTTTGATATATTTATTTACTTTGCTTAACAGCTCCAGGTGTTAGGTTTTTGTTTTCAGACCCTGAAGCCGCCAGAGGAGGCAGACACTCTCGCTGGTGGAAGAGTTGAGGGTTGAAAGCAAGGTGAGGGAGATGAGTAGATAGAAGAGATGATAAAAGGGGAGCACTGAGACAGGATGCTGGGAAGGAGGAGGAGAGGCATACATTAGAACTTGTGTAGCCCTGTGCTATATTTCCTTTAATTTTCTACATGTTAAAATATGTTGATAAATGTTTAAAAATGTTTTGAATGTACCATGCCAAAATGTATTTTATTTTTATCTATGGCCTGTATTTTATTTTCGTTTGAATATGTACTTTCCTTAAGTTTATTGGTTGATATACCAAGGTGACCTTTGAACCAGAGACGGTGGGTAACGGAAACTGGGAAGTTAATGGACGTTAAACAAAGGCAAAATGGCTGAAAGCTGTTTTGAAAGTTTGATGTTCCTTTGTTACTGGGGGCTCAGACAATCTGCTGGTTGAGACCCTGCATGTTGTGACAGTGTTGTGCAAGTGTGAAAATGTGGTGCCAGGTTAGAAGGAAGATGGTTAGTTAGTTGATGATTACAGCCTGAGTCTGTGTCAGTTAATCTTAATTTATGATTGTGGCTAATTCACTTATAAGTAGCCTGACTTCAGTCACAACAATACCTTTGACCAATGCCAGACAAAATACTTTCATCATTTACGCGTTTAGCCATGCTGTGCTAAGTTTATGTTGCCAGGTCATCTTTACCAGTCCTTAAAAGGGGGAGAGATGTTCTCCTGGTGAAGTGATCCTTGTTGCTGGAGAGTCTGAGTTGAGGCTCGTGTGAGGAATTCTCGTGGAGAATGCTGTTCTTGTTGTTCAGTCCTGGTGCCGGAGGAAACCAGTCGCTCCTTTGCTCCTTACAGAGTTAGCAGTTGTGCTGAACTCTCCAGTAATTCCCTTTGGTTAGCCTGCAGGCCTTGTTGCTTCTGAGCTTGTTGAATCCTCAGCAGGAGCTCTGTGGCTCCAGCTCCAACGAGAGCAGAGAGATAGCTCTGTCTTTGTATGCCTGTGGTCTTCCCAGATGTGATTAATAGCAGCTCATGGTTCCATCAGTGAGGAAATTAGCATCAAGTTGTAAAAGGTTGCAAATAGTTGGGGGCTGGGAGGATCACTCAGTTGTGGGGCAGTTGTGGTTTTTTTAAAAACATGATTTGCAAAGTGGCAGATGAATTTATTAATTAATTTGGGCAGTTACTCCCATGATCACAGATTTATAATGTCTGTTTTTTTTTTTTTGTCTGCTTGCTCTGTGAACTCATAATACCTTGGTGAATTTGATATATTTTAATTTGCTTATTTTTGTATAGATCCTTTCATGTGTTTGCTACAAGTCAGTAAACTAATTCTGTGTGAGTTGGTTTGACTCTGCAAAGTTGGTGTTAGGGGAAAAAAAAATGTGCAAGTGTTTGAAAAAAGTACAATCTATTTGACCAAATAAAAAAGATTGAACGCGTATATTCATACATTTTTCCCTCCATCCTCCTGATGCATGTGCACTTCTTGCAAGGACCATCGTAAACCTGCACTGATGCAGACGCGCTATTTAAGGGCTGGGATGTCCATTTGCCTTTCACCCTATGTGGTTTGGGATGGCTGCTTGAATGTGCAAACTGAGGGGCGGATGGGCCGGTTTGGAATTGGGCCCTAGTTGACCTATGTGTTCTAACTTGCTTCACCTAACTTTGTAAATAAATACATAGCTTACTGCTTATCAACATCCACACAAAATATTATTATAATTGTTGTTCCACCCTTTTTTTGGTATGCTGCCACTGCTACATGTTTTCAACTACTCAAACCATTAATCCATCAAAATTACAGAATTTTTTTTCTCATTTCTACCTTTCATGCTTTTATACTTAAAACATTTCTGGGATTTATTGGTGTGAAAAATGCAACACTAATAAATCTGAATTTGTTGATGTCTTTAATGTCTTTCATATAACAACATAAAAAACTTCAAAGAAGAAAGAACTTCAACTTACATTGTAGTTCATGAATTTTCTGGCTCTTAATTTCACATTTCTGCAATTCAGCAAATGCTTTTAGAAATCAGCATCCACATGCATTTTCACCAGGAAAAAGGTATATGTTCTTTACTTTACTCATTTCTATTTCATACTTTAACTTTTGCTTGTATTTATTTGTGTTAAAACTTTTTTTTTTAACACTTTAACACTAATATCTGTGAACTTCTGTGAATGTATGCATGTAATGTAACATAAAACATAAAAGATGTTGAAGAAATTCAAACTCACATAATTCATGAAGTAAATGCACCATTATACCTACATTGGGTAAATGGTAAGCGTTGCATTCTATTCGCTTCTATGGTGCTGCTGTGACCTGTGAATTTCTTCGATCATGGGTCTTTCATACCTTTCATATTCATATAATATGTTTCATAGATCATGAAAGACATAAAAGATAGAATTTAGCACATACTATTATATTGTTGTATAAATAACCACCACTGCAGATGAAAATCAACAAATCACATAGGAAAAGGTGAGTAAATTAAGCTTTATACTTTTAAATTTTTATTTAGTCTTCCATTTTTTAATACCCTGAATAAAAAAACAGACTTCCTGAACTTTAGTAGCTAGCACTCCAAAGACAGCTCAGGCTTGTGTTGTAATGACTAACTATAAACAGGCATTCACAAGGACATCTATGTATTCTCTTGTTTTCTCAGGCTTTTAACTTCTATTACAACAATGCATTCCAGGCCAGAGTCACCAGTTAAAAAGGCCACTCTAATCCAGAATACAGGCAAAAAGTAAAAACATTTTTAACTTTAGATAGCAATTCCATCTGCTGTAACGGTCGCTGCTATTTTTATGTGGATGAGTATTATATTTTATTTCGTTCTATGACAAACATGGAAAATGGAAAATCGACGTTGACTAAAGGTTGCACCTGCAGTAAGGTTTGCAAAAACGAGTGAGGTATAAAGATCCATCAAGCCAGGATGAAATACTTATAATTAATACTACAGCAAACAGGATTCATGCCTGGTGACATGCAGGAAGCGGACGGCCTGGAGACACCCCATAGAGCCCAGATCCTCTTCCTGTAACGCAGGAGCATTATGCATTGCTGAGCCCAAAGCTTGATCACGGAGAACAGTAGAAACAAAAGTACGGCTTTCAGAACCTGGCGCAGGTCCATTCTTTAAGAGTGCGGAGTTTAAATTGCAGGGAAAAGCACAAAATTGCAAAGTGTAATCACATTGGCGTTTGTTTACCAAAAACAGGCAGAAGTACAACTTCTGCGGTTATTTTAGGGAAATTAGACAATGCCAACGTGATGTGACCTGACGTCAATTTGGCATAGGGCACAAATGCACAGTGAGTGAAATTTTACCCCAAACAGGAATTTGCGATCGGAATAAGTGAGTACATGGACGCGGTTCAGAATAAGGGTCAGCATAAACCACCCCTATAGATCAGGATATAATTTCTTTCCGATTGAGCCAAATGGGATCACAATCTTCCAATTGACGTGTTTACATGAGGCATTTTTACTCTGATCTGCCCTTTATTCCAAATATTTGTGTCCATGTAAACATAACTATTGTGCATATGTATAAAAGAGAGGTATTTCTGGAGTGAAGAATCGTCACCCAGCTGATTAGGGAGGCTCAAGAGGGGAATTGAGATCTGGTGGTTCTTTGGCTGGACCTCGCCACTACATATGGGTCAATCCTTCACAAGCTAGTGGACACCACTCTGGCCCAACACCAAATACCCGGTAAGATCAAGTTCATCCCTGACTAGTATGGGAACTTCAGGCTGAGAGTCTTGTCCGGGAGCTTCATAACTGAATGGCATCAGCTTGAGAAAGGAATCATGTTGGTTGAGCCATCTAAGTTATCCTATTTGCCCTTGCCATGAATATGGTGGTCAAGGCAGCCGGGAAGGAGTATAGAGGCTGCCTGTCCAAATATGGAACTAAGCAGCCCCCAATCACAGCCTTTATGGATGACTTTACAGTCACCATTACATCAGTGCCGGGCAGTAGATCAATCCTTCAGGGCCTAGTAAAGTTGAGCAAGAATTTCCTGAGCAAGAATGAGCTTAAGCCAACAAAATCCAGGTCCATGGTTCTGAAAAGAGGAAAAGTGTTGGACAAATTTTCACTTGTATGTGGATAGAACATTAATACCGTCAATCATGGAGAAGCCTGTCACTTGCTTAGGCAAGGTCTTCGACTGTAGCCTCAGGGATGCGGCGTCAATTCAAGCAACCATCAAAAAGCTCAATACTTGGCTGTCCGCAGTAGGTAAGTCTGATCTACCTGGCAGGTTGCCCCCATCTTGCCCCGTATCCTCTGGCCTTTGCTGGTGTACAAGGTTAGTGTGTCTATAGTAGAAACACTGGAGATGAAGATCAGGTGCTACCTCCGAAGATTGCTGGGCCTATTGCGCAGTCTCTGGAGTGCGGTGCAGTATGGCAGAGGCAACATACCACAGCTTCTTATCAGCAGCTTGGAGGAGGAGTTCAGGGTGTCCTGCACAAGGGAGGCAGTGACCATCGTAGTGCATACAGGAAGGAACTGGAGAGCTCAAGAAGGGCTGGAGCAGGCGGAGGCTGTGTGCTGGGTTGGGAGCCATCCTTCAACCACAATATATCAAGGCTCATGGTAAGGACAAATACCATTTAGTCCTGGAGGACGTGTGGGCAGACTTCGAACAGGTAAAAACCAGCAGGATGTTGGTAGGTGGCAGCAGGGGGAATGAGAAGGAGCTCAGGAGAGGAAACTGATCTGGACCAACTCTGGCAGGCAGAACCGCAGTGCTTCAAGTTCATGGTCCAAGCTGTCTATAACGTGCTACCAAGCCGAACCAACCTCCATGAACCCGTAGAATTGGGATGTAGAGGCTTTGTTGCCCACTCCTGTTGTTAGGCCTACACCCCTTCTTGGGATCACTGGAGCTGTTAGGAGGAGAGCCATCAAGTCCAGCACATAGGCCACAGAGAAGGCCTCCAGGTGGATTTAGATAAAAAGGTCTGACACATGGGTCAATGCTGCTGGGACACAGGTTGTGGGTGGATCAACCCTGGCCGGGGTCAGACACCCTCACTTACCTGAGTGAGAGTGTCTGATGTTGCAAGACCTGACACACCCGATGACCCACATCACTGATGATGTTTCGATACACACTATATTTCTTAATTTTATTCTATTGATAAGCATATCACATTTTACTTATTATGGTGTCAGTGGATCAAAAATTGCTTTTTACTTCACTCTGTTACATTTCAAATTCTCTAGATTGACTTTAAATGATAGGATTTCAGGTAATCACATTTTCTATTGTCCTATTTGCAGGTGAAGATATTCCTGCAGATCTAGCGGCCGATGAATCTGGTTCAGAAACTCAGAATAACCCTCATCAACTTGAAAGAAAGTCTCTACTGAAGAGAACGGTGTGCCCAACAAATCAAAACATGGAGGTATGTTCACTAAAACTCCGTAAAAGGTCTCATTTTGAACTAATTTTTTTTTAGTTTTGAAACACCTAATTTTATTTTTTTTTAATTTGTGCTTTCAAATTTTCTTTATGTCCAGGAGGCCTCCAATTCAGCAACAGAGTATTTAGGAAAATGTCAACATTTACCAGGTAATTGGTATCTTTGGTATCAGGTACATTATTATCTTTGGAAATGTAAATGTTTAATGTATGCCTCAGTATTTCTGCAGAATCTGAGAAACTCTTTTGATTCCACATGTGATCTTGCTATAAATACAAAAAATTAATTTGATCTGTGTATTTAAGAAGTTAAATCTAAATCCATGGTCATTCACCCAACAGCAGCTCCTGCAAAGCAATATGTGCAGGAGAAGTTTCCGGACGAGATGGTGCTAAAGATCTTCTCATACTTGTTGGAGCGAGACTTGTGCCGTGTATCGTGTGTATGCAAGCGCTTCAACAAGCTTGCCAATGACCATATCCTCTGGTGAGACGTTATGGACTTACTTACCAGCTGGAACCTTATTGGAACCTGGAAACTGGAACCTTACCCAGCCCTAGTAGATGATAATCATTGTTGTGCTTTCCATATCTCAGGAAGAGGCTGTACATGGACGTTTTTGATTACACACAACCCATGATGCACCCCAAGGCAGGGCAGTTCTTCCAGATAAACCCAGACGACTATGAGCAGCCAAACCCATGGAAGGAAAGTTTTCAGCAGCTGGTATGGAGCCTCTCTGATTCTTCTGATTTCATCTCTGTTCCTAAATGAATAATTGTGCACATTGTGTATTTGTTTCTACAGTGTAAAGGTGCACATGTTAAGCCAGGCTTTGCCGAACACTTCTACAGCAATCCTACCAGATATAAAGGGAGAGATAACATGATTGTAAGTGAACAGTTTACAACCTTTTTTTGGGCCCAGCCCCTATTTTAATAACTTGCTCAGTCGCCTAACTTGTGATGTTTTCTACAGTACTATGACACCATTAAAGATGCACTCAGAGGGGGTCAGGAGTCTCATTTTGACAGCCTGATATTTGTCCACTCTGGTATTTACACAGATGAATGGATCCACATCAAGTCACCCATCACAATGATCGGAGCTGGTATGTGTTTGAACGCATAATGACAGATCTCTTATGCATTGGTCTTGTCTTTAAGTGAACCTTTATGATAATTTTGTAGCTCCTGGAAAAGTAGCAGAAAAAGTCATTATTGAGAATACCAAAGACTCTACATTTATATTCATGGAAGGCTCAAAAGATGCCTATGTTGGATTCATGACCATCAGGGTAAGGCGACCTTTTCTCTACTTTTAGTGCTTTCATATAGTTCATCTATAAAGTGCATCCATACTTTTGAAAGATTACCTTGATGATTCATATGAACACACAGAATGTATGTTTTTGCTCATATCAGATGCTGGTTTGTGTCTCGCCTGCAGTTCAGTCCTGATGATAAATACGCCCAGCACCACAATGCACACCACTGCTTGGAGATAACAGTCAACACCAGTCCCATCATCGACCACTGCACCATACGCAGCACATGCTTAGGTATTTCTGTAGCGCTCTTGGTCTACTCCTGAGGTTGTCTACCTTTAACAGGTTCACTCTTGCTTAAAGGACTAGAGACCACTGCTTTATTTTAGACTTAGAATCATCTCTTGATATGTTTGAGGTTAATTATGAGTATTTTTTTTTGTGTAAAAGGACATCGAAATGGATATAGCCATACTTATAAAAGTTTATCCTGCTTGTTTCAGTTGGTTCAGCTGTCTGGGTCAGTGGTCAGGGTGCTTGTCCTCGAATCAAGCACTGCAACATTAGTGACTGTAAAAATATTGGTCTTTACATCATTGACCATGCACAGGTAAGACACACACTCACCCATATTGTTTCAGTAATACATTTGAAGGCATATGTCCGTTTCTGTATTGTTCTACATTAGGTCTCTAAACACCACTATAGCTAATTAAATTAAATTTAGATTGTGAATAACTAGCTGTAGTCTAGGGAACCCATCTTTATTATGAGGTACAATAATGGGAAGCAATTAAAAATAAAAATATCTTGTTAGTTGTTAGTTGTAAAATAGATGTGAAAACGTTGAAAGCCTTATTCATATCATACACAGACAGGCTGAACACACAAAGCAGAGAGAAGCAGGATGGAAAATTCAGTGTCATTTAATATAAAAACTGCTTTGGTAAACTGGTGGTTTGAACAATCAGGCAGAGGTAAAGTATCAAAAAAATGAGAGACACCAAACACGAAAGACTGCTGGAACATTCACACTGGGGCGAAGATGATCTGACACCGAAGAAAAGGGGAACACATCTTAAATAAAAATGAGATGCAAGACATTATTAGGGCAGGGACAGCACTCACACAGGTGGGAAATTTGACGGACATGGGGAATGATGTTATCCAGGAAAGGACTATTGATATAAAAAATGAAATACAACAAAATAACAACAACGAAGATATGACTTGATGGACCCTGACAATTCAACATTTTTGTTCAGGGAATATATGAAGATAATGAGATTGTAAACAACGCTCTGGCTGGTATCTGTGTGATGAAACATGGCAACCCAATCATCAGACGTAATCACATCCACTATGGCAGAGACATGGGTGTTTTTACATCTGACCACGGCATGGTAAGCTACAACTTCCTTTAATTTGGTCCATGCTAAAAAAAGAAGTGAGCATTTTTATAAAAATGATCGAGCCTCATCGAATCAGGATTACTGTGGTGTTACTTCAATGCCAGAGGTGGACCATCCCCTTATTGCTCTCATGCACGTGCAAGAGGCACGCTTTAGTGTGACACATTATATAGTGTATATATACTGTATAAGACTGAATAGTAACAATGGGCAGTTTGCCAGTATTGCTGAGGAACAGGATACACAGCGGGAAACATAAGTTTAAAAGGTGGTTACAGCTTCAATACCAGGAACAAATGGGTTAATTTATTTTTACCTCATTTACACAGGTTGGGGTCTACTTCTATGACAATGGCCATGGCGTGCTGGAAGACAATGATATCTATCACATGTACTCTGGAGTTGAAATTAGGTTTGTGGAAAGGGACAGTAATATGAAAATAGTTGCCTTAATCACGATGATCCAAGATTTGTTTCATTGTTTGTTTTATTTTTTATGCACTTAAGTAGTGGCAGCAATCCTAAGATCAGGCGGAACAACATCTGGGGAGGCCAGAATGGAGGCATTTTCATTTACAGCTCAGGTGAATGTATATATGAGTTTACTGCATATTTATCTCCCGGAGGGAAATCAGACCACTTGTTGACCCCTGGCAGACAGTCAGTGGCTCCTGCGACGATTGCTAATATGCTGTTAGACCATTGCTTTTGTAATCCAACTTTTTCCAGGCTTGGGCTTCATTGAGGACAATGAGATCTATGACAATGCGATGGCAGGAGTGTGGATTATGACGGACAGCAACCCCACCCTGCGGAGGAATAAGATCCATGATGGCAGAGACAGCGGCATCCGTATATCGAATGGAGGAAGAGGTAGCTAATTCGTTTCTCATATGAAAATGGGGGATACTGTAACAGTTGTTAAAGACATGTGTAAATTCATCCATTGCTTGTCTATGTTTGGTGTGTCCAGACATGTTGCCATCACTTTTGAATCAGAATGTGTCACCAATGGATGGAATGTTTCACACACCAGCTTTAAAGGGACAGTTTTGCCCTAAATCAAAAATGCATGTTTCCTTTGCTTATTATTATTTATTTTGTTTCTGTGTCTCTGGCTTAGTTTTGGAGATATCAGCTGTAGAGATTTATACCTTTTTAGAAATATAATAGAACCAGATTCTACATTCATTCATTCGTAGATGCACATGTCCTTCTATGCCTTCATATAGAAAGAAAATAGCTCCTACATGAATATTGAGGGATGATTTTAGGGGAGAGGTGTTGCACTACAGTCTAGTTCAATTATGTTTGAGAAAAAGTACACATGGCTCCAAAACTCAGCAGTTGACACCAAAATAATCTAGATGGATTAATATCCCAAAACCAAACTGTTTAGCTCTGTCACTTCGGCTGTCCAGGTGAGTATTTCAAAGGATTGTTGCATTAGTGTGGTTGGCTGGTGTAGACCACCCTCTACCTCTGTGGACACTTCCAAATCTATTTCATATATTGTGCATGAAATAAATCACTCATAATTCATCTTTATGGCTGATTTAAACTGGGAATGGCTCTATTGATGTTCAGCATTTGATTTCAACCTGCAGCTGAACAAAACGAGAACTGCTGGTTTCAGTCCTAAGACTTTTAATTGGAAATTATCTTATTGACCATACTCAGTCTGTTTATATAGAGGGATACAAACCTGACTGTCTTGAAATAACTTAAGTTGTCCCCCAAGAATCTATTTTGGGCCGTGTATTGTTCTCAATATTTAAAAAAAAAAAAAAAGAAAGAAATTCAAATCTGATGAAGTTTCTTATTTACACAAGAAAAATTTATGACTTGTTACCATGGTGATCTAGCCGGGTTAAAAAAGACACCTTTGTGACAATGAAAATCTAAATAGACGTTTTGTAGCTGACAACACTGACTACCGATGATTAACTTTTGAGCTTTCAAAGTCAAAGGTCAAGGTCATTGACAGGTGAAAAACACATTTTTGTGTTTGTGCCATTTCTCCTGAAAAAATTGACATACAGAATTCAAACAGCTGCCCTTAGGCATTGGCTACAAATGATTATCTTTGGACTTTCTGGGTCGAAAGTCAGTGAAAAGTTAAGCACATTTGTTGGACATTCATTGGAATGAATTGACATAGAGAGGTCTAACTGGTGTCATTTTGTAACTAATCATAGGATCCATCCCATAGCCAGAACCAACTGCTGTTGCCTTTCATGTGTCACCCGATGGGTGGCACCAGCATGTGCTCTTTTTCTCCTCAACATGACCATGACAAAGAAAAAACAAACAAAACAAAATCTGTCTTCGGAATGCCTAAATTAAACAGTAATAAAAAGCTAAAAAATATGAGCTAAAAAATTCCTTTTAAAGGCAAACATTAAGTGCTGGAAACTCATGTTTTATGGATCAAATAAAATATCTATACAACATAAAATAAAAGAGAAATAAGAAACATAATAGAGAGATCTTTACAAGCCAAGGGAAAACATGTAATTTTTGGGGTGAGCTGTCCTTTTAAGACACAGAATTGTAAAGACCTTTAGGAATTGGTTTAGCTTTCTATCATACCGAAATGCAGCTTTGAATTGTTTCGAAGATCAAGACAACTTAAAAACTAGAAAAGTATTTCAGGGATGCCCTTTGTATATCACAGCTTGCAGGTTTTTATGCCTGCTCCATGGGGTGTGGGATTGTGAAACTGTTTTCTGTCTTAAGGTTTGTTAGAGGAAAATGACATCTCCAGAAATGCTCAAGCAGGAGTGCTCATTTATGACTACAGTCACCCCATCCTGCGGAAAAACAAAATATTTGAAGGCTTTGCTGTAGGTGGGTCACTGCACTCTGGCTGTAATCCTATATTTCAACAAATCATGTAAATACTGTATGCAAACAAACCAATCTTGATGAGGTGGCATATGCCTGACTAATGGGAATAAGTATCTCTATGATGATTTTTTTACAAATATTATTACCAGGTATTGCGGTCATCAATCATGCATCAGCGACTCTGGAAGGCAATCAGATCTTCAACAACCGCTATAGGGGACTGTTTCTTGCATTTGGTGTCAATGTTAAAATGAAAGGTACTCACAAAGACAGCCACATTTTTTTTTGAGACAAAATTGCCTGCAGACCTGCAGTCCACCACTTTCTGTCATCTTTCCCCCAGATAATAAGATAATGAACAATCAAGATGATATTGTAAAGGCTGTGAGCAGAGGTCAGTGCCTGTGCAAGATTTCAAGTTATACCTGCTACCCGGTGCAAGATTTTTACAGCCAATCTATGTTTATAGTCATAATTAATGTAACTTGAATGTGTTCTGCTGATGGTCTGTTTTGTGGTGTGTTGACAAATACAATTTGGGTTCCCACAGGTGTCACACCTGTAACACAAGCAGCCACAATGCCATCTGCTTTTACTGCATCGAGGAGCATCACCAAGGACATGATGTGGAATTCATCAGACACAATAGGTCAGTTTTATTGGCCCATATTAATAAGGACTAATAATAGTGTTGTGAATGGAAGCTTGTATTGTGTTATTGGTAACTGCCACTGAGGCTTTAAAGAAAACAATGTACAAAATCAAAAATACATATTTTTCCTCTTGCCTGTTGTGTTTTTTTATCCACTAGTTTCTTCCAGTAACATGACACAGAAGGGAGCATGCACCTGCTAATGGATAAGAGGCGAGCTAATGTTACAGTTCAGCTGAGGAGGACTCCAGTAATATCTACGTCCTGCCTCGTCCATGAGTAGATGCACACTCTGACACTGCATAGTTCAATATAAAGAAAATGTTTCCACCATGAAATACCTCACAAGTTTTGTGGATCATCTAAAGTTACAGGGCATGATTTCTGAAACAAGATACTGCTTTTATTTTTGTAAACGTATTTTGGCCACAAGCAAAGTCTGGCCTAATTCCATTATATTAGTGAGAGGGCAGATATCACTACAGTTTATCAACAACTCACATCAGACAATGTAGAGGGATAAATCATACCAGTAATATGTGTTCTTGTATTTGGGGTGAACTACCCCTTTAACAAAACACAGAACTTTAAATACATAAATCCTGTCATGTGTAGCAGCTTTTATCAAGTGTTGTTTATCACAGAGTGTGTGTGTGTGTGTGTGTGTATATATATAAAACACCAGTGACCCAGTTCCTCTGGCAGCCATACGTGACACTGCCTCCACCATGTTTGACTGAGAGTGTGGTGCGATTAAGATCATGAAACACTGTTTATAGTCGAAATTAATCTTAATCTGAAACATAATATCTTCTGGGCCAGGTTATGACTTGTTACCATGGTGATCTAGCCGGGTTAAAAAAGTCACCTTTGTGACAATGAAAACTGGTTTTGAGACACAACGTATCTCATTAAACCAGTAATATCACTTTGTAGTGCACCCCTTTAGTCAGTGAATAGTCCTATTATGTTTGAGCTTCTGAAAATGGGGGCCTGTGTGGTAGCCACATATACAGTATATCTTACTCAGAAAGCAATAGGATCCTACTATTGACCAAAATGTAATGGCTGATTTTGTGATGACATATGAGTTTTAACGTACAGTAAAACAAAAGTTTGCACAGGTAACTTAACTCACCTGCCTCTTCATTAACTTTCAACTTTTACTCAAAATTAAGTGCTGAAAGGTAACAGATTGTATCTGCAGCTGGAGGGGAGAGGGCCAGTTTCCCATCTTCCATAGTGGATTTCTACCAGACAAACTTTGACGTTGGCAGTCTGCACATACAGCTTCAGATGTTGCCAGACGGAATTCAGACTTCTGGGATGGAAGGAGGCCAAACGGTTTTCATCAGTAGCATCAACAATGAATGCAACTCCTGTGGCAAAAGCTTTACAGAGTTTGCAAAGTTGTCATAGTTATTCTACTCCATCCTTTTGTTAACCCCAATTGCTGAGGTGTTTCTGATCCCTACAGTGCCTCATTTAAAGAAGTATCTGTGATCGGCAATGAGGCAGAAAAGACTGAACAGTTTGAGATAGTTGCAATTTTGGAGCTGTTGGCCCAGACAAATTTGAAATGCATACCGCGGCCAACGGTGGAAGAAAAAAACTGATTAATTTTGATGCAAATACAGTGACCTTGTTAAAACATACTTGGACATAATGCTAAACAGAGACATAAAGTGTGACTCTGGATTGCTCCTGTTTTCTTTTTCTTCAGCTGATTAACAACTACAGAAAATTACTGCCTGGTAGTTTAATGCCTTCCAAAGACATACAAAGCAGACAGTGAAAGTACAGTGCTGAGTCAAGAAGAGGAGTTTTGTAATAAACTTTGGATTACAAAGCTGGTGAAGTGTATGGAGATCAAATTGTATAAAATAAACATAAGTAAATATGCACATACATATAATTCACTGAAAAATGTTAGGATTAGTAATTGGATTTGGCAATTGTTCCTTGTTTTGACCTCCAAAGTTCAAGGTCTATTGATCAATGCCAATTTTCAGTGACTTTGTTCACAAGTGTTGCCAACATGAGGCTGCAATGACTTTGACCTTTGACCTCCAAAATCTAATGCTCTTGAGATAATACGTTCACTAGAACGGCACAGACACATGGAAAACTTGAAAACACAATGCCACTGGCCCCTGGCTATCGCCAGCATACAGGCATAAAAAAAGGTATCAGTAAGAAAAACAAAGCAGGGGACTCAGGTTTTGTGGATTTGTTGTGCAAAATGGAAAACGAGGTGTGTCAGTTGTTTTAAGAAGAATGAGGCACTGCAGACATGTACCGACACTCGTTCAGAAGAGGCACAGAAAAAATGCTGCAAATCTCAAAATCTCAACCCAAACATCTGGGCAAAGTACACCAAGATGTTCTTAAACATGAAAGTTTGCCCATGTTCAAGCGTTACATCTCAGAATAAAATTTTGATATAAAGGACAATTTGCTGCTTGTAATTAAGAAAAAATTCTATCACACACATGATTGTTCAGGATTTCCAGCTTCATCGTTCTTATACACACACTGTCTGACTTTCTTTGATATACAGCACTGACCTTTCAGTGACTCAAATGTTAGAAGACTTGCATTCTTAAAGAGATCCAAGAAATTTGGTCCTGTTTCCTGTGGTGAAATCTTTGGTTATCTGTCAGGTTTTTATCCAAGCCCACAATAGAAACGTTATCCAGTGGTTGTTACAGTGTGTGGCAGTTCTTTCAGACTTTCACCCAGCAGGTTCACGGGTGAGAAGGGACTGCAAACACCTGACAGAGAGATAATCCTGGCTTGTATGTGTAGCATATAGTATTCTATATCTGGTAAGCCCCACCCTTACTCTTTTGGAACCTGTAAATGTGTAAACTGACATTGCTTTACTGATCATTGTAATATTGTTTGTATTTAGATTTGCAAACAGCATAGATGTGGTATAAAATTATTTTTGAAGAACTGTCATCCCTGCCAAGAAATGATAGAGGGAGACTCTTCCATTTGTTTAACATTTCTTTGAGATCAAAGGATTATTATCTTCTGCATGCAACTGATTCATCTGGGGCTGATTTTAATTCCTAAATAATCAAACCCAAATGGGGCCCAATGAAAGAGCCGAATATAGGCTGGCTCATTATTTATGATATTGGGCTGAGTTCTTTAATACATTTAGTTAAAGCCACTAATGATTTAGACAAATGTGTTAATGTCAAAAGAATAGGATCAGGGAACAGTAAAATCATGCTAATGGATGTATAACCAGGACAGTGAGAGCTGTGGCTCTTCTCACTTTAAAGGGAGCATTTGTGTTAAAATAATGACAATATGGAGTAGTAGTCTTGTGTTGTGACAAGAATTTTGATCCTTCACAAATCCTAAACAAGAGCCAATATCTTGAATAATATTCTATTGTCTTTGTTTACTTTGGGGGGAAAAAACTTATCAACAGGGAAAAATCAAGCATTTTTATCTAAGGCTGCTTTTTTTCCCCAGTTCATAAGTGTAGTTTTAGTCAGATGAAATGATAAAATGCATAAAATGTTGATTTGTGACTATTGACCTTTTATTGACTTCTCCGTAATTAAAATTTCATTTTGATCAGATTCAAGAAAGAGGAAGACAAGCTTGTAAATCATCTGTGATCAGATGCATTTTTTCACCATTTGTTAATATTGCTGGAGCCAATATGTAACTACAGCACTGTATGGTTTCATTGAATGACCTCTTCCAGTGGGCTCGTGAGTCAACCCGCATAAAAGCCATAAGTGTTTGGACAAGTACCAGTGATTCATTTTTAGAGGACTATTATTGTCTTTGGCCTTGGATCCTCATATTTGTTTCTTTACCATACAAGCCTGAGGGAGACAGAGCAGTCACACTAAAGCAACACACAAGGCAAAATACACAAAAACAAGGTCAGAAAAACGGCATGCTGACTGAAGTTCTGGCCTCACAACTATAGACCATTTGTAAGCATGGTAAGAAAGAGCAAGTCATACAGTTGTGAATTAATGTAGTTTGTATAGATACTAGTAGGGCTGGGATGATATGTTTTTGTTCCTATTTAACTGTACACGTATCATTATACTTGTTTTGTATTATGATTGTAATTTGTAGCATGATAACATTGATTATAGCGATTTCCTTTTCCATCTTTTAGACAAACAAAAGTTAAATCATACACTTCTAAAGACCAAATATCATCAGTCATATTCAGAAAAACGTTGTGCATCACACGCCAGTCGGTCTTTGACATTTACTTCAGTTCCAAAGAGAAGCCATACTTTAGTGCATACTGAGAGGCCTGGTCGGGGGCGTCTCCCTGTCACGGCGTGAAGAAAGACAACTAGCCTGCGCAACAACAACCATAAATGGATATGATGTTGCACTGTTGCCATATGGACTACCATAAAACACTTAGAAATATAGCGATTCTAGGTTGGAAAATAAAGAATTTCTAAAATCATCCTATTAAAAAAAAAATTGGGATATTTCCCAACCTCTACCACAATAGTGAACACATAACTCAGCAGTGTAGAAATAAACCATACACCCAATTCCTCCTTAACTCTGACTATGAAAGCACAAAGTAAGTATCAGAATGTCAATTTTTGTACTGTATAAGGTTTCACAAAAAGATAATTGACCGAAGAGCAACGAGGAGTGAAAATGATTAGAAATTAATATGGTAAAACAATTAAATGCCAAAAAAAATTCAGAATCATTTTTTTCCTGATAACAATTTTAGTCGCAGCTTCTAGTTGTATGTTGGTCGCATTTGCCAATTAAACTTAAGTATGGCACAGAATGAAAATTCGCGGTGATGTGATGGGCTGATAAGATGGTATTGAGTCTGCCCACACACAAATAGTTAATAAAGTAAGCTTCTTTTTTAGTCTGATTGCATCTATGCTGAAAATCAGTATGTGTCTGCAACTGCTAGTGGGATATCATTGTCGCAGCAGACATGTTATTTCCACTACAGGAGGGTTGTAATGTCGGCCGATATCAACATATCAGCAAAAAACCAATATCATGCATCCCTTTTTGTTTTTGTTTTTTACCTTTTGATACTGTTTGCTTGTTTAGTGTAATATCAGTGTGTTCTTCTTTGTTGTAGTCACCATATGGCCAAACTGCACTGCATGGTGCAGTGTGCATTGTGCTCCACCAGTGAGTGGTAAAATGTGGAGAAGCAATGTTTACACACCACAAATATAAAACACTTGCAGAGAGGAACGCCTTCATTCTTCTTTGTTACTATGAATAAGTTTTAATAGGCAGCAACAGACTTAACTCATTCATCCAGGCATACAGGCAAGTGCTAAGTCACGAGGTGCACTCTGCAAAAGACATAATGGATAATGCAAGTTAACCCATTGTGTTGAAGACATCACATATACTACAGTACATTACAGGAGCACATGATATTATTAGCCATAATATAATGTGAGGCTCCCAGCCGAGTGAACACCCTATCAACTGGTGTGAGGTGCAGTCTCCCAGCAGGAACGAAGCAACCCAGATGAGCGAGGATGTTTTAAAGCGATACATATCATATACATTATAATATACAATACTTTATATTATTCTTTGTGATATCCTATTTCTTTTTATGTTCAAGTGGAATTGCTACATACTAGGGATGAATAAAATACCAATCCGATACCTTTTCCCCTTTATTAAACGACATAGTTCTTAAACTAACGACCTAAATAAATCATGTTCAAACTGTAAAACAAATATTCTACTCTCCTAAAGGAAGAAATACACAACACACAACATCACTTTGTTCTGCAATACTGCTGCTTTTTTGAGCACAGCTTTTTGCAAGTTAAGATCAGTCTATCCACTGGGCTGTTTAAAAAAAAAGAACAAACTTCTGTTTTCCAAGCACTTGCCTGGACATATTTTGGGGTGATCGTGTCATTCAAATGTTTAATTAAATGTTAAAGCCCCATTTAACAGAGAGGGGCTGCTCATCCAACTCAATGAATTCAGACACTTTCTCCTCTATTGGCCTT
Organism: Mola mola; assembly: GCA_001698575.1. NCBI lineage: Eukaryota > Metazoa > Chordata > Actinopteri > Tetraodontiformes > Molidae > Mola > Mola mola. The sequence goes on from KV751391.1 coordinate 2,037,320, forward strand.
GCTTTGCTGCTGTCGGGGGGCATTTCTTGCGCCTCTTCTGCGTTTCCAGTAATGTCTGTTGTCTGCCAGTTTTCTTCCTAAAACTTGTTTGTAAAAACGCAATGACGACAGTGCTGCCACCCCTTGAAACACTCTGCATAAATTGCACTCAGGACTTTTCCTCTTTTACTTGTTTATCTTAAAATACTTCCACACAGCCGACATGATGACGGCGCTGTGGACAGACAGCTGACGCTTTGTTCTGCTCAGTTGACGCAAAACATGCCAGTAATCTATATGTCTTGTCCTGACAATTTAAGGCATGTGGTCCGATGTTAACCGTTCGGGTGTAGATTAGGATTAGGCTAAAGGATCGAATAGAATTACACTTTTTTTTTTTTTCCCTCAATGTCTAATCCTGTGTATTGGACAGATTCTGAAACCAGAGATCCCTATTCTATACTATCATTTGTTTTGTTTACAAGCAATAGCAGAAAGGTGTACAAAGTATTAATAATGTTGAGATCCATGACACGATAGGTCATCTGACATTCCACCTGAATCACATGCTCAATTGTTCTGGGGACACAACCCCAACCCAGACTTTTCACATCTCACTGCCCAGATCTCTCGACTACAAAATACCTCTTCCATCTTTACTCTCTCTCTCTCTCATGGACTTCCAACAGATGTGGAGCTGCAGAACTGCATCTCTCCCCCTCCTGTCTGTGTACTACAGAGATTTCCTCACAGTAGCCACAAAGGCTTTCAGAGGTTTGGTAAAGCTTAACTTCTGCCAGCAGCTACAACAGAACCAGCAGGCTAACATAAAGTAATAGGAGTTACAGAAAGTTAGTGCAGTACTGCTAACTCTGCATCCTTTTTTAGTAAGATTACTCAACTCATCCCAAGAATCCCAAACAATTCTCCCTGCCTGGAAGACCCCCATGAACACCTGACAAGAGAGAATTTCTTTTGTTTCCATGGACTGGTAATGTTAAGGTTAAGTTAAGGGTAGGTTGTGTGACACTAAGTGTGTTACATGCAACTAACTCTTTCTAATCTGGCACCAGTAAGTTGTATGTGTTGAACTTTGGATGATGTGTAGCAGTTTTAGCAGTTTCTTTTCTCTTGAACATTACAGCGAAGTTAAGATATCGCAAAGTTAACATTAATGCTAGACGGGCAAAAGTTGAATTCGTAAGTAGCAAGATTACACTGGAGAATCACATGATAATTAGAGAAATACCAATCATCAATTTATTTGACCCTTTTTAAGGACTTGCGACAATGTGGCTGATGTATTAACAAGGTCTGATGACTGATAGGTTGTTCACACTGCAGATAAAGATACTGAAGCTACTAACATTGTGTCGTGACATGACTTGTGTCGCAAAACAATAACTCTGTTTTAATAGTTTATTGCTGCTTGTCTCAGTTCTGGCCCTGAGGACCCCTGCCTGGAATGTTTTAAATGTTTCCCTTGATACAGATGAATAGGTAACATAAATGATTAATTCAAGTGTTTAAGAAGAGGAAAAATATTTCGAACATGCAAGACAGAAACACTGGTTACTCGTTTAATGAATGTAATGTTACGTGTCCTACTGAAGTTTGGTGGTTTTGTCTGACACCACACTATACCTATTCACAGAGAATTTATAAAAGATGTCTTCCTAATGTTTATTCCTAATGTTAATGCCTAGCGTCATTTTTTTCATCTTTTTACTTCAAGTGTACGTCTTGTTACTGTAGCAACAGCAGCATTTCTCTGCCTCTTGATCATGTGTCTTCTCCTAATCCTTATTTAAAGGATTTGAATTACTGTCACAATGAAGACAGATTAATACTAGGTGGCATTTTCACAGAGATTTCAAAGCTGGTAGACATCAAAAGGTAGTCAATACAATATTTTTGATTTTATGACTATCAGATTCATGGTACAGAGGATCCAACAGTTCAGAGTCGCACAGGAGGTTTTCTAAATCAATCGTTTTAATTAACAAGCTCAAACTGGGAATTCAAAACTAGGCAAAGGTACAGACAAGGATAAGGTAAACTCAGTAATCGGAACATGGAATAATGATCGAACACGAGACTGACATGGAATATACGCTGGACTGCTCATTCAGAAGACAAGACAATCTGGCACAGGAGGTAAGGAACACAGGGCTTAAATACACAAGGGAGGGGTTGACAATTAGACACAGGTGAGAAAAATTAGGGAGGAGAAGTTATCACACAACCTGAGGGATAGGACTAGACAGGACATGGGAATAAAACAATGGAATTTCAAAATAAGGGGGGAAACACTAAATGACCCTAAGAGAGAGACACTTAGAAGTAAACTGGCTGCAGGACTTTCTCCTATCACGCCTTCCTCTTAAACAACCTCCCCACTGATATCAGACAATCTGACTCCACTGAGCTTTATTCTTATTACAAACTCATTTCTTTGCCTTGACTTTTCATTTGCACTATATTCTTTGTTGAGTTCAGCTCTCACACCCATACTTTGTCAGTATTTGGCATCAGTCTGAATGTCATGCAGGAGAGAACTCAATGAACTGTGAACTTCTACCACTGCAGTTCTCTAACTCCAATATCTTCTGTTCCTGCAACTGTTCCTCTCTTTTCACTTCGTCGTTTACCCTTTTCTCCACTCAAAGGCTCCTGCTCCTCCGTGATGCCTAGGAACCTTCCCTCTCCTCTCCGTCGTGGCCTCATGCTGATGTTGGACCCGGATGGAAGTTACCCTCTCACTATGGCTCATCACTCACCAATGTTCCACAATAAACACTAATCTCCGCTCCATTCATTAAAATGCCTCCTTGTTGATTTTCTCTGGTTTCAATTCTTCCAGGTGAGAGGAGATTGTGATGTTGCAGATGCTACTTGCCGACGCGCCGTGCTAATTTGTCTTGTTGATCCACATATTTAATATTCTACATGCACTGTAATTTGTTTATTTAGTGATTATGATGTTCTGTTCTGTAGATACAGCTTCTATTTGCTGTTTGTCAGTCCGAAAAGAGAAGGATTCTTACTCTATCGCTCCTCTTGAAATTTCTTCCATTTCTTTCTGTTCAATGGTTTTTGTTTTCCTTGCTCAAATGGACAGAGGATGTTATATTCTGTACGGACTGTAAAGATAGTTGAGGTATTTCGATCTGTGATTCAGATTCAGATTCAGATTCAGATTCAGATTCAGATTCTGAATACTTTATTTATCCCCGGGGAAAATTGTTTCTTTACAGGTGCTCCCTGCAAGCATAGAAGTGAAAAACAAAATATATATAAAAGGAGTATGTACATCAACAAAAAGAGTATACACAAGAGTACACACAGTATACAGTATACAGTATACAGTAAGGTGAATACAAGTCCATGAAAGGATGCTCTAGATTTAATGTGATCCCGTGTCTGAAAGATTTAATGTGATCCTATGTCTGAAAGTCAGTCCATTCTCAGCACTTTGTGCAGAAGCTGCCACAGAGTCAATGTATTGTTAATTGTCACATATTTGATGCACTGTTTCAATCTTTTCTTCAAGTTTTGCAACTTTGTCAGTCACACTCAATTCAACCCACTGATTTTGGAGGGTTGTGTCTCCTCCAATACTGAGAATATCAATCTTTCCTTATGAACAATTTTAATCTTGAAAAAGTAAATTTTCTCTGTTTTGTTTGTCTGAAAAATGAGATTGAAGTTGTGTTGTAGGTACAAATTTTACTGACAATGGGACAAAACAATTTGTCATCATCTGTACAGATGTCCAGTTCTGTCTGAAGTGTACAGTCACACATGTGAGAACACTGGCATATCCACTTCTGTGTACTCCCGTGTAAATGAGTGTCGTAGTTAAAAACAAGAAAAAAACACATTTGCATTGACATTACATGGTTCTCCACAGAGTTCTTCTCTTCTGAACTTTGACCAGCAGAGTTGCAGCTACAACAAGTAGTAAAGACCTCTGTGGGGTTGTGTTATTACAAGACTATAAACCATCACACTGGTTTCTGTATGTTTCACATCCTGTATGGCCCACATATCATCCTGAAACTGTCATCAGTCTATGAAAATGACATGACACAGATGCAGGAAATAACTCTTCGGTGAATCGTCTCTCTCTGAGTTGTCTCTGCCTCAACCACGAGCTCAGAAAAACAGCTCAGATTTGTTCTCAGATTTGTGGCATTTCTCATTTAATCCAACAGGGTTTTCAGTAAGTTTTTTGGCTGAATTGAAAGCAGCAAACCATGCTATGCTTTTTGGAGTTTAGAGGCGCCATAGTAGGCGACCCTACTGCACTAGCTTCTTCAGGGGTAACAGTCAGTCAGTCTCTTAAAAAGAAGACTAAAAGCACTGCTTTTTGATTGTTTGTGTCCCATAATTCTCCAGTAAAACACATTTTTTGTTGTTATATTTGAAGTGAAGTAATATGATAAATCCCCAGTGAATCTGGTTAACTTGTGTCTGTGGAAATTCTGAAAATCATTTTCCATATTTTTTTTGTTTTACACCATAAAAGATGCTAGTATGGTGGTTACGTCTTCAAAACGGAGATAAGTCATTTCAACATTTTAATACTGCATTCTGCTTTGAAAAGCAGTGTGCAGCATGTACAGCCTAATGTCTTGGTTAATAGTATGTATTAGGTTGATCCCAATAGAGCTGCTGTGGTCAGATAGTATTGATTTAGCAGCACTGAGAACTCAAAATGATCCCTGTAGTTTCTCACTAAATCAAAATCATCAGTTATTTTCCATTTGATGAAAAAAAAAAACAAAAAACAAGAACAGAATAATAGTCTAGAGTGATGCAGACCTTTGTTATCCTCTGAGGTTCTCTAAAATGTGTGGCTGTCCACCCCGATGACATATACTGTGCTGTTTGGGTGTCACAGCCTCATGAACAGTAGTCACTGGACTAAATGGATTATTACTGGACATTTACTGGAGGTCACTTCGGCACTCAGACAGCAAACTCAGCGGTTAGAGTTTCACAGCTTGCACTCAATGGCTCTGTGTTAATGTTGCATACAAATTTAATATCAGTTAATGTCAGTTAAATGATTATGACTTCTCAGAGATGTATGAACCTCATTTATGTGGAAGTAATTTGTTGAGGAGTGTGTTGTTTTTATGGTCCTGTGCAACTGCGGTCCTGTCTCTTTACGAGGCTCCAAATGAAATTAAATTTTATTGTCTGCAGACACAGTGACAGGATAGTGAACCCCGAGTTGAGATATGACGTAATTTGTGCAGTTCAAACGATGAGTCTGCGTGTTTGTTGAAGTCAACAGCATGTAGACTGTGTGGAACAACTTGACCAGGTGGGGTTTACTGTCCTAAGTTCACTTCAGTTATTTTTTCTACAGCGGAATTCTTTATTTCCTTGACACAAACGTTATTAGTATTGTAGACACCAGTATATTGGTGTCGGCCCAGAATTTCCATATTAGTGCATTATTATAGAGTATGACTGTATTAAAAAAAAAAAACATGGTTATAAATAAGCGTAATGGCAAGTTTGTCTCAAAGCTTGCTTCTGCCATACATGTTAACTGAGACTGCTTCACTGTGACTGCAGACAGAGTTCATTACATGACGTTGTTTAGGTTCTGGTCTGTTGCCAGCCATGGAGGACATCCTGGCCGATCCCTTCAGAGCCGTTCCAGGCTGTGTCATCATTTTATGGTGATACTTTTTTAATGTGATTTGCTAACCAACTAAAGTGAGGAATCTCTGCCCATCTTACCTCCAAATGTCTACAGACCTGTTCAACAAGTCACTTACACTTGGCAGGTGTGTTACCGTGGAGCCAAGGATTATGTAATAAAGTAACATAACATTATGTTACCTGACCACCGAATGACTGAGGAAAAGTAACACTTTTTTATTTGCTTGTTCTCTCTTTTACCACAGTGATTCAAAAATACAAATGCCGGTAATGATTTTAACTGCATATTACTCCAGTTATGAAATTAATTCCTCATAATAATTTTGTGCCAGTAGTTTGGATGAGTGGTTCTAGAGAGAGCTTTAATGCCACAGGCCAGACCATCGGCCCATTCTGGAGAGGCCTGTTTTTTTTTTTGTTTTTTTTCAAGTGCCACATTATTAAACCGTACTAATTACAGGGTTGACTACTGATATTCAGTGTCATTGTTGTGATCCACATCTTCACAGCCCTTCATTACTGCCATTCTTCCCTTAAGAGGAAATTGTGTACACTTGCGATTACCACAGGGACTTTCTAATATCTTTGATGGACAGGTACTTCAATTGCCTCCGTTTCCTCCTCAGTAGTCAAAATGCCCTTTCAGTCACAACTTTGACAGTGTCGTATTGTTACCGAGGACTGTGACCCAAACACAGACATAAGGTGCAGAGAGTTTATTGTTAAGGTGGTGAATTGAGTAGTCCCCGAGGGAGCAGGTCCTGATAGAGTGGTAGCTTGCAGAGCAGGAGAGCAGGGGTTCCTGAAGCAGAGGAGATTAGGGTGAGTAAAGCAAAGGTACAAACACACTGAGTCACAAAAAATGCACAGAAAATAACTCTCAGAAAGGGAGCCAAAGCAACGACTACTGCATGGATAACTGGACGATCTGACGATGAGTGACTGAGGAGACTGGGTTTAAACACTGGGATTGATGACTGATAATCCTGATGTGTGTTACCTGCTGCGGCTGCCCACTCAACGGACTGCTCCTAAGAGGGAGAGAAAGAAACACGGGGGGGAGGAGCCCAGGACAGAGCACTGGGGGCTCCCAAACTCATGACCGACAGTCTGCCTCTGAGATATGTGACATATGTGTCCATTATGTCAGTATGGTGTAATGAGAGATGTTCTGAGTGGGTGGTAGTCACTTCCCATCACTTGGTATCTTGAAGGTTCGGTATATAATCAGTAGTTCCAAATCATCCCGGCATTATGCACTGTCAACTAGTGTACAAAACATCGGACATCAAGTCTGATGTACACACTGAGGGTAATCAATACTTGCTGACTTTTTCTATGGAGTGTTCTGTAGGTGCTGGGATGGAAAATGTTTGTGTTGATGGAAGGGATAACAGTTGGCAAGCTTATCCCGTCGAAGCCACTGTATGTCTTCAGTCCACACCCCAAATGCTGCAATTAGTTGCAACGTTTACCTGCAGCATAAAGTTATATACAGCCCTTTAATTGGGATATCTAAGGCTAAAGAGCCTCTCCACAAATGTATCAAATTGTGTATAAAAATACTCTTCAATTACCACAACAAACATATTCACACACAGGTGAAAATGTAATATCATCTACATTTCGAGTTAGGTAAACATTCACACGCACCCATACTGGCGCAATTTGCTGTTCAGTGTTTTGCTCAAGGACTCTTCGACATGCTGACTGTAGGGTGTCAGGAATCGAACTTGTGATCCTCCAATCAGTGGAAGACCGGCTCTACCCAGTTGCAGATTCCTTATGTGCCCACCCCGACTCATCATGCTCTTCCAGGGAAACACAATTTTGTGCTATTGCATGGGTGCACATAGACATAGACATTTGGGGCGCACTAGCATAAACATACACATTTACTATACATGCCTTTAGTGTAAGCAGTAATGTAATGCAGAAAACAAAGCCATCAAAGTGCATCTGCAAGCTGATATCATCTGTTAGTTTTCTAAACCAAGGCACGATATCTGCAGCAGTACAAACAAAATCACTGCTCAAACTGTTGGACAAAGACATAAAACTACAACAAGCACAACAGCAGTACATAAATGGCTAATAACAGCTTGTACATCACGATTAACTCCCAAGGCACAGATGGGTATTTGAAGTGCCATGATTTTAGTTAGCTGGTAGTCCACCTGCTGGATCATCATAGCCTTGTTTACTAGATGACGATTCTTTAACCTGATAATTTTCCGTTATTTCAGTTTATTTTTCTCTGTAGTTCTTGGTGGCTTGTTTTTTTTATGTGTTTTTTTTCACTTTCATATTTTCTCTCTGACATTTCGCTGTTGTGAGACAGCACTGGTGATGATGTTATTTGAAAACCAAACTGACTTTATCACCCATATTTACATATCTATCAGGTGTTTAATTTCTCTAAAATGTTTACTATGGACCAATAAGAGGCAATCCATTGTTTGGTTTGTGAAGTAAATTTTAACTGTGGGCCGCAGAGGCTGCAGCCTTGGTCAGTCTGCACATTAATTCAGAGTTTACCCACTAGGCCACAGCTGCCAATGCAAATATTTGTTGTTTCACAGGTTTAAATGGACACTGGATGTCTCTTCCTTCACTGTAAAGCTGATGGTGTCAAAAATCAGGCTCATAGGCGCCGCTTCGTCAAATCAGCTTTTCAGTGATTCACAGAGAAAGCTGACATCGTATCTGACAGAAATTTTCCTTTCTAGTTTCCTGTTTTTCACAAGAGGAAAAGCCTCACAGCAAGAAGGTCCTGGGTTCGATTCCGAGTCAGGGCGTTTCTGTGTGGAGTTTGCATGTTCTCCCTGTGCCTGCGTGGGTTCTCTCCGGGTACTCTTCCCTTCCCACTTCCTCCCATATTCCAAAAACTTGCAAACTGGGGGTTAGGCAATTGAGCCCTGCGATGAACTGACGACTTGTCCAGGGCGTCCCCGCCTTCGCCTGAAGATGCTGAGATAGGCTCCAGCTCCCCCCTGACCCCTAAAAGGGTGAGCGGTAGAAAATGGATGGATGGATGGAAAAGAACTATTTATAGAACAGGTTTTCATTTAAATGACCCAAACATGCTTAGGAAAGTGGGACTTCATAACCAAACTGCAATACTATCTCATAGTTGTATGCATTCTTGAAGTTGCAGTTTCCATCCTTGTTTGTCATTAATACTGTCACAGGTTGGGTTATTGGTAAACTCTGATGCTAATTATTTGGAATCAGTTGATCCAATTTTGCCTTTAACCTAGACAAAACACACCTTTTGGTATTTCAAAATTCAGACAGTCTTCACATTGAAGACAAAACTCAGTGTTGGGGCTGTTTTTCACACAGTAAAAAAGCTATTGAAACCTAGTTGTATTAGATCTTGGGAGCTATACCTAATTTTAGTCATATCTTGACCCTGACAATGCCACCTTAGGACTCTCACCCAGGAATAGATATAGAAATTAATATGGATAAGGTTACTGTCTTAACTGCTATACCTCTCTAACAGAGGGTTCCCCCTTCTATTTTAAGGAACAAATTAAATACAGTGGTTGCTGTTTTAAATATACAAACAATATTTCTTTTCCAACAGTATAAAAAC
>KV751391.1:2046592-2082707 GCA_001698575.1 Mola mola
GCGGAAGTGGTGGATGTCGCAGTCCATGGATCCAGATTTGCACTGGGCAATCCAGCCTAGGATCCAAATCACAAGATTTCCTGTCCTAATGTGGGCAGTAGGTATCAGGCGGGACCAAAGTAGCAGCTCCCATGGCGACCTGGAAAACCTGCAGGATGACAAAGCACAAAGGATGTGGAAATTATAGCTTGTAGTATAGTTAGTAGTATAGTTAGTATAATGTTTTGTTAGGATATGGACAATTAGAGGAGCAGAGATGGAGTCAGAGTCAGAGGGGGAGGAGAAGAGAGGAGCTTGATAGCTGAAGGCTCTGCCTCCCATTTTAATTTTGGAGATTCTTGGGATCACCAGTAACTCTGCATCCTGGGAGCGTAAGGTTCTGGATGGGTGATAGGGTACTATGAGCTCCTTAAGATAGGATGGTGCCTGACCATGAATAGTTTTGTATGTGAGGACACGGATTTTAAATTCTATTCTGGATTTAACTGGGAGCCAGTGCAGAGAAGCCAGTATGGGGGAAATATGGTCTCTGATGCTGGTTCATGTCAGTACATGTGCTGCTGCATTCTGGATTATTTGAAAAGACTTTAAAATCTTATTATGGCACCCTGAAAATACGGAATTATAGCCTGGAGGTAACAAATGTGTGAACTAGTTTTTCTGTATTTTGTTGAGACAGGATGTTCCAGATTTTAGCGACATACCTGTCCTGGCATGACAGCGGGAGAGAACAAGTGACACACTGAAGGGTGTTTAACCTGCCACCACACTGAAAGAGAAAATGTGGGCCACACAAAATTTTTTATCAGGGAGTTGTGCCGAGGGGCAATTACTTAAGCCTGCCGGCTACATTCCATTCTGAGATAAAGGTTTAGCATTACAATCAAGTGATTTTAAGGCCATAAAGGAATTTTTCATGAAAATAAAAGAGTCTGATCAAAAGTTATTTTATGAGATGCAGGTAAGTACAGGTATATTTAATACAGTTTAATAAGTTTCTGTTTCAGTCAGTGTGGAAAACACTAAACAACAAGCAAACAAGCACAAGAGCATCACACTTTCTTTATTTGACCTGAATGGAACAGAACCTAAATTAGTGTAATTGGGAGGACCTGTGTTTATCCTGCTATTCGTTGCCAAAATGGTTGCTGCAAAAAGGTCCATTGCTGGAGCAGGACTTTAAACTCTATATTTACTTTATGTGTTTTGCATAATTCCATCGTAAAGCAGTTTGTTATTTATGCCTGCAAAAGGTGATACAAATAAAATGTGCACACTTACTTTTACTTAAATGTACCCTGTGTTGTAGTTCTACCAGAACTGAGTAACTGAAGAAATATAAAGCTCTACAAAGACTAGGGCTATTGTTCTTAAATCTATTGTTCTTAAAATTAAAACACTTTTCCAATTTCACCCGTACATTGCAAGCTGTTCTCCTTGCAGTTGTCACTACCTGATGCCAGGAACCACTCAAGGCAGGATTTTGGTCCTGATTGCAAACCAACAGATCAGTTGGCTTATAGTTCAATTTATTAAGGGTAAAGACACACCAGGTAGTCAATCTAAATCAGCAAACAATTCCACAAAGGACACAGGCAGAAATCCAAAATCAAAAACAGTCAAAAGTCTAGAGGCCAAAAAATATGAAAAAACTTAAATACACAGGGAGGGCGGAGATAAATGGACACATGAAGGTGGGGCTGACAGTGAGACACAAGTGAAACACATTAAGGTAAGCAAAGGGGTTGGGGAAGTTAATTAAGACACAAGAGGAAGAGGATAAAAAAAAAAATCAAAATAAAACAGGAAACACTACAAAACCGATAGCAGGAAAGAACACGACAGAACTTTACACCAGAAACAGAAACCAGTAAAAGAATAAAAGAACACAGGTAACAAGCAGGGGAGAACATTTGGGACTTGAACAGAAACTCAAACATAACAAATAACAGATTAGAACATAACAGAACATAACAGAATAATATTGATTTGTGTAAAAAGCATGAGACCATCAACACTGAGGTTTACTGACATTGCATGCACTTCTGTATGACCCACATCATGTCTTCATGTTTTGTACAGCAGTAGTTATTTAAGAAGTAGACATACTCTTTATTTATGCCGCCAATTCTGTATGATTCATAAACTATACTTAAAATCCCAATTTGTTCACTCAACTTAAAAAAACATCTAATAAAACCTTTAGTTTAGTTCAGTACAGGCAACATTAAAAAGTACACCAGACACAAATTGTTCAAATGAACTTCAGATTTTTACTCTAATAAACTCCATGTTTTGTGAACTAGCTGTTTACAATAAATTTTAGTTGAGTGAGCCAAATTGGGGTTTAGGAAGTACACCACTGTAGCCTATACTGGACAGTCATGCAGGCACATAATAAATTAGCTATCTTAGTGGCTTATATTAGCTTCAGAGCAGATGAATTACAGATTTAAACACCACCAAGAACTCAGTGTTTGTTTTCAAAGTCAATTCATAATGTGATACTTTAACCTGTCTACCCACTTATGTGTATTTTAATAGGATAATTATTCGATGATATATGTCTTGGGTCACTTCAGAAATCTTTTACTTTAGGAATAGAACTTGACATTATGACCAGCAAAAAAAAATTAAGTTTACTGACGCTTTAACCAAAATTGTCCCTCCCTAGTGCATAGACATCCTTTACCCTTTGAAATAATAATCACAACCAGAAACCACTTTAAACATCAGCGTAAGTAATTTCTTATTTTAATCAAATGTCAAAGACAAATAGAATAACATTAACTTTAAAGTGTCGTCTACTCTCTTATTTTAAATCAGTTTTTTTCAACCACATACAAAATAACTTACATAGATGTAGTTTCCTTTTTAGTTATATCTGTGGGTCTACACACTATAATCACTTAGCCGGCAAAGGAAATTAATTAAAAATAAAATCATTGCAGGCCCAATTCGATGCTTGTGATCATTGGGACTCAAAAGTCAACGGTCCTTCATGCCAACCAGAGTACAAAATAAAGCAGAGAAGATCAGTGGAACAGCAGGACCAAGACGACAGCAGGTGGAGAACTTCCTGGACTTAGATGATTATCCAGCATATTCAGAGGAACTCTGCAGCATCCAGAGGGGCTCAGATTGCTATCTGGTTGTCTCTCATTTCCCTGTTCTAAACAATCTAGATAGAGCCGTGTGCCATGCTGAGTTAGGCTACGTTTCCACAAGCACTACGGTTCCATACAGTCCGGTACAGCAAACTTGGGAACAGTCAGCTCATTACAGGCGTCCATAACATCATAAAGGAAACCATGGAGGCCATCCAGCATTTCCTGTTGTTTCATGTCAGCATATGGCTGTTTATCACACAAAGTAAACAGGCTCTGTTTGGGAACAGGCTGCACGCTGCAAAGAGATATACAGCCTAACCGTGGAAGGGAAGTGATGAAGCTGATGACCAATCTGGGTCTTGTGCAGGCCATGTGAACACCCTTTGTTTTAACTATGTGACAGTTAAAGTATATAAATGTTGCTTGTGGGATAAGATTATTCATACATTTGGCCATGTTGTGCTACCGTATGTTCTTTTTGTAACACTGGCAGCCATGATTTGTTTTTCTGTTCTGGTTAAAGTTTTGTAGGTTTGGATTTTAGATGTAAGAATCTGGTCCAATCAGGGTTATTGGGTTCCAATATGCCAGATTTTTGAATTGCCTGAAGAATGTCAGTGAAATCATTCTAAAAAAATGACTGAGGAGAGAAAGATTTCATTACCCTGTTCACTGAAGCTCAACATCAACATAATCAAAGATTTATTGGAGGACTACAACGCTTCATATATGGATGCTGCTGAAGCTACAAATTCTTAGTGAAATTTTGTCATAACCATTATCATTGTTATGTTGTGGTATAATATTGTGTTTACTAGCTCACTGTGACCTTGGGATTCCCACAAAGATTCCTGAGATATGTTCACAAAGAAAAGGATGGATTGATGGGAAAACTGAAAACTAAATCTGGCTATGAAAATAGCAAGGCTAAATTTTAAAAAGCCGATTCTTTTTTTATTTCTATTGCCATCTAGAGGTTGTACAACAAACAGTTCTTCACTTCATGCCTATTTTCACAAAAAAATAAAGAAAAAGAGAAAAAAAATGAATAAAATAAAATCATAACACTGGTGATTGCTTGGAAAAGAGTACCATACTGTACATCCAAACACTGAAAAAAAATAAAGAAAGAAATGAAAAAGGGAAAAAGCAGAAACAACAACAAAAAAATCAATTAAGTAATGATAAAAAAAACCCTCAACTTAAGTCTGTCTTCTTTAATTTAATGTCTTTTCCAATTTCATGCGTTTTCATGCATCCTACTGTGACCAATGGACAAGGACACATCAAAAAAAAAAAAAAAATCTGAACACAAATAGGAGGAATGGTAGTTTTCAAGTAATACTTACAGTGTGCTCATGTGAAGTCTTGTCGTAGTGGCTGTATCAAATCATTCCACATATTATTACATTCGTCTTGTTTTATTCTTAAAGAATATGTATAATATTTATCCCCTGCAGGCCTATAGCCTCATCCATATTTACAAATCCAAACAGGAAAGCAGTCTGCTTGTGATCAGTCCAGCCATGTGGCAACTCTCGCCAAACTTTAAAGGCAGACACAGGATCAGGTCACGGTTCAGTTTCATCTGAATCCACTGTGGCCATGTCTTCCTCGTTCTGAGAGCCGCCCCAGGGGAAATCCTTCACGTTTGCCTGGACAGCAGCTTTAACATGACCAGTTATGACCCTCAGCCGCTTGTGCCTCAGATCCAGGAAGGATGGAGCACTGCATCCTTCCTTTCTAATTACTGCAAAACAAACGCAGTTATTTTAACTAGTGAGTAAATCAGATTATACTGTTGAGCTTCAAGACAATTACGGATATTTTTACTGAAATCTGCATTATGTTTGTTTAAGCAAGTTACCACCACTGAGTAAAAAACAAAACATAACAGGAATGTCAGTTATGGAAAATAAAAACTCTTGGACCCCTTTACTGCGACTGATACAGATCTGACAGAAGTTGCTTCACATGCACATGTCAGAATTAGCAGCACAATGAGCAGCAGGCTGCTTTGGGAGACGGAAATGTTTATGTTCAGCAGCTGGAAATATTCCCATTATGTTGATTTTATCTGGACAAAATGTGGTAAGACCATTGTTGTGAAATGTAAATTGTAATGCTTCCTTCATTTAGTTCAATGGTTTATAATAAAGTTTTAAACATCTCAAAGTTTACTTAAACTGCAGACATAATATCCTAGTGGTCAAAGCAGTGACTACTGCTCAATTTTCAAAAAAAAAATGTATGTGTAACGTATTTTTAAATGATAATATATGATGATATATGTTGGTTCAGAACTATCTGCAGTCAATGTTATGTGGTTGTAGATTAGACTGCTGGCCTTGCACTCTATTTCCCAGTTTGGCGGTATTGTTTATTTTTGATGGGACTATACACTCTGACACATCTGATTGGCAGACTGTTTTCGGCTATCACCCCTGTATTCTTTTTGATCTGCACACCATCTTCCATCAAACTTGCTTCGCCTGGTGATAAAGTCAACCATTGCCTGTCAGCTGACTGTCAACTTGATGGTCCCCCTCCACCTGCTGAGAGACAACAGAGTGCATGGTCTTATTACAGGAGTATCAAGAGTATTTCTAGGCATTTTTTAGGCATTTCTAGGCATTTCTAGGCAATTTGACAGTCATGACCCATCCTTAGTAGATATACACTGATCAGCCACAACATTGAAACCACTGACAAATGCAGAGAATAACAATGACCACATCTCATCACATTGCAATGTTCTGGGAAACTTTGAGTCCTGGCATTCATGTGGATGTTACTTTGACATGTTCCATCAACCTTAACTATACTGCAGTCCATGAACAGTAAATCCCCCCTGACAACTCCCAATGGTTGGACCCCAACATCCAGCCAGATAATGTTCCTTAGAAGACCACAAATACCATTAAGGAAAGGCTTGAGGAACATGAAATGGAGCCCACAGCTTTGACCCGGCTTCTAAACTACCCAGATCCAATTCAAAGGTAATTTTTCATTAACGGATCTGGAAAAAGTCATTTGAACTGAGATAGTTTGTGAATAATAATCTTTGTAGCCATTTTCAGTGTGGTTCGTGTGAAGCTCTTACCATGTTGCTCCAACTTTTTCTGTTGCTCTGGAAAATATTCTAACACTCATGTACATGCTAAAATTAGGTGCCAGAAGCGTGAGAAACAGGATTTGTGTTGTATGGTTTGACTTTCACATCTTTTTCTGCTAAAATGGCACAAATGTATGAGCACCACCTGTAATGTTATTATGACCATACCTGCTGAAGATGAAATATTTAATATCTAGCAGTTTATCCACACACACTGCACGAGTCTAAAACCAGTAAAGCATGTTTATGAACACTTTTGAACAGGCACTGCACCATTGTGAATAAACTCTTCTTCTTACCCTCACCACCATTGTGGGTGGTCGCTTTGTGTGCCAACGGCCTGCTGAGCGCGCAAACAGTAAATTTCTAATAAACACTGCCTTCATTGGATGTGTCTGTAAGTAAAACTGACTTCAAGTGGCTGAACTTATTCATTAGTTATGACCCGTCTTGGCAAGCGTAATGCTTGGAATGAACACTTAAAGGGAAAAAAAAGTACAGCATTTATTCACTACCAACCAGTGACCCTTAGGATACATTTATCGTTATTCTATTATATTTCTGTTGAGAACATTTATGGTGCATTTTGTGTGCCTCATTATAGACAACTCATACAAACATATGAATCAGCGATCTGTGTGAGTTGATGACTCAACCTTTGCTTTAGAACAATATTCCTGAGGAGAAAAAAACTGTTAACTTTTGGAGCCGCCTAAGAATCTAATTCTTAGAAGCTGGTTTTACTAACAATATAATGAGCTTTTCTAATATTTTTAGAGGCATATTTTACATCATCATATTTTATTTGACCTTGTAATTAAACAAATGTGGGGGTCCAGGGGAATTTATTTTGATATAATTATCTCTTTATCACAGGAGGACAAGAGAGGAAACTGCACTCTGGTCTATTTTCTGTGAATTCTGATACTAGGCAAGATAATATTATTTTCTTTTTCTTTTTTGCAAATCCATTCATCAGGAATTGTGATCTGTAACAGATAGCCGGAAAAAAAGTCTGTGTGGTAGATTCACCCCTTTTATTCTAAATATTTTGTTCAGATAATGAGAAAATAACAGGGATATTTCCCAATGGAGGTAACGGTGAACAGAGAAGAAGAGGGGGACAGTTTGTCTCAGGCTTAAAGTGTCTTCTTCAGTGACAGAAACAAGTGTCCGAGTGCGTATTGCAGAGGCTCCCACACAATTTGCAAATGTCCCTTTGTTACACTGTACATCTAACGACCAATGTGAGTTTTCTGCCACAGGCACCTTCGCTCACTGTTAGAATTAAATGCAAAGTATAGGTGAGGCTGATAGAAATTCACCATAATTTGTTTTGATGGTACTTGGTAAGGTACATATGCTGAAAATTTGAGACCCAGAATCTGCCCAATATCTGTCAGTGCTGATCCTTTACAGAGTTGTGGAGGGATGGAGCCCATCCCAGCTGACACCTGGCAAAAAGACTGTTCACCAGTTCATCATATGGAGACAAACAACCAAACATACTGAAATTCTCACCACTTCACCTAACTTGCATGTGTTTGGACTGTAAGAATGTTTTTAGCAGCAGACATTTCATTGACACAGCAGAAATATCAACCTGAGGCCATCAATATCCTTGGACTTGGTGAAACTCTGATCATTATCCAGCATTCTGCCTCTGAGATGACTGTGATAAGGTGTTCACTTCTGGTCAAAGTGACATGCTGAGTCAACTTTTCTCTGTGTAAGTTTTCGATCTACCTCGTCTCTATGTTTTCATGACCACAACAAGCAAAGATCCTTTTAGCAGTTACATAGTAATATAATGCATTACTTGTAGAATTTTGGTGCTATTATTAAATTTACTGTATCAATTTAACACGTTCCCACACAAAACTGTTTATTGTTATTATAATTCATCCACACTGAGGTGTGATAACCTTCCGCTTATCTGGGATTGGGTCACTATGGCAGCAGGTTAAGCAAGGTATTCCAGACGTCCTTCTTCTGGGTAACATTTTCCAAGGCATTCCAGTCAGTCCAAAACTGTGACACTCAGAGCGCATGGACCTAAGCACGTTCTGTAAGTGTGTTTGAATCCAGTTTGTGTGTTACATCAGTGTTACACTGTTAGTTAGTTCGTCAAACAAAATGATCATGATGTGGTAAGTAAAGTGGGGGTGGGTGGGAGTGTTATGACAGAATATCACTGTAGAGGGATGGAGTCCATGCTATTATTAGAGTGGAAACTATTCCCTCTCCACCAAACAGCTTATATTTAAGAGTGTTGATTCTACTGACAGATATACTGCACGTTAAAACCATGTACTCCCCACTTGTAGAGTTATAATTCATGTGAGCTGTGTGCTCTGCAAAGCCTTCAGCCTCAAACAGAAAAAAATGATTTACACATGAAGATCAGTCGACATGAGGAGAACTACTCAACTGGTTGGATCAAGTCTTCTCTGGCTCTGGAGAAGCTTAGTAAAAATCTTTGATGATGTCACCAGGGTGTTTAATCTTCTGCTCGGGGTGCCTGCATTAGAAACTGAAGGAGTGGTGTCTAATAGAGGCAGCATTTTAAAAAGACAGTCAAAGGTGCATGATTCAGGAAATCTCATGGTTCGATTCAATTGGGCTCTTGTGGATGTGATTCGATTTATTCAATGTCCACACCAAACAAGAGTTCGTTTTTTTCTTTCATTTACTGCATTTGGTCAATAGGGCACCAAAGCAACCCTGAGACTAATGGCAAAATGAATACTTAAATAAAAACCTAGAAATGAATCATTATAGTTAATAAATAAACCAAAAACTAAACCAAAAAATGGCAAAACTTAAAACCTTAACTTAAGGTCCTACTTCAAATAAAATCGAACAAACATTAGTTGACTGCTACATTTAGTTGTAAAGCGCCAACAAGAGCGGTCACATTTAAGTGTAAAGTGCTGTAGGTGGGCTCAAATGTGTGCATCATAAACTGAAAGCTGCCATTACCTACAACGCTGGAGGAATGCAGTTATTATGAAATTGGCAGGAAGTTTAGAGCCGTCATATAAACGATGAGTTTATCAGAACACTTGCTGCTACGGGGGTTCTTGTTGCAAATCTGAATGGTACCAAAATACTTCACTTTTAATTTTGCCAAAGTATCTCCAAATTGTTGTCTTCATTGCTGATGATGCAGACTGTGTCTCACTTTCAGGTCTTCAAGCGTCACTCCATCCCCAGTGTACTGTCTGCGGCACACATCACTTCCTTGTCGCTCGTGAGGAGGAGGTGTTGCTGGCCTGAAACCAGCTATGTGTCTTTCACACGACAAATAAAGGAAAAGGCGCTGTTGCAAGACTGAAAAATGTGAATATACTTCTTACTTATCCTTAATCAAGTCTGAATCAGCAGAGATAGAATTGAGATTGCTGTATGAATCAGGGTTACCTGAGGCTATACATTCTTCTTCTCTGTGGCTGTCTTGATATAACAACAAAAATGCATTCACGCTTTTGTTAAATCCAAGGCGGTGAGTATTTTTTTGGCTCATTTTTTTCTTCTTCTGGGTTGTCCCTTCACACGTCTACTCTAAGGAGGAAATGAGCGCAAATAATGAGTTCAGATTAGGAAACAAACTTTCACTTTAAGGAACCACCAAAAGATGGACCATTTATCTTACGTTTCTGCTGTCAGGCCACAGCCAAGTAAAGGACATTTCTTGTGTCGCATCTAAGTTTAATGAAAGCTTGGAGAATCACATTTTTTTTCAAAATGCCACAAGAATGGCACACAGCCCAACATTTTTTTAAGTTACAAGTAGTGATGCAATCAGTGTAAAACCGTTCTGGCAGAGTTTTGAAAATAGATATTATAATACCCCAACACAACTCCACAGGATGAAACTGATGGACAATTTATGTTGGAAATGTAAAAAGGTAGTGGAAACTTTCCTACATGGTATGTGGGCACTTATGCGTAACCTTCAGGCGTTGGAGTTGTGGAAGTCCTGAGTAGCTGATACGGCTTAAGAATCCTTCAAAACCTGTTTCATGTTTACTCCGTGACAAATTTTCAGAGGCGTGTGCTCTCTCTTATTATGGTTGGTTTGATCACAGCTTTCTTTTCCTGAGGCAATGGAAAACATTTAAACTTCCATTCTCGGCTGAATGGACTTAAAGGCAAAGTGGAAGACTGCACTGTCTCCTGGGATCTCTTTTGGACTCAAACAAAGGCTGATGAAAATCCTGTTTAGATTTCTGGAGTGATTGGGACATTGTAGCTCTACCTTCCATGTGGTAATTGGTTGTGCTGGTTTTATATTCTATTGTTCTTTTTTTCTTTTTTTTCTTTTTCTTGCTTATGGTGTCCTTTGACCTTCAATGACTTCTCAGGAGACGGATCGCTGGAGCATTGAATCCATTAAACATAGCACATAACCATACTGAGATATTTTATGAACTTAATACAACATTTAATGCACAATTTGTGAGTGAAGGGGAGACCATGAAACTTACCCTCAGCATGTGATCTCTATTGTGCTGTGGGGTATATGTCAAGACCCTGATGGGAGAGGAGTTGTGCAAACAGTTTATCCTAAATCTTTTCTTCTTTTTTTAATTTTCTTTTAGGGTTCCATATTAGTTAAAAGTATAACATATAAATACAAACAAAAACATTTTGCAAAACAAATGGTAAACCAAATGTTACCTGACGGTCTTCCCTGAGTGTTCCAGAGACATTAAAACGTCATCATCAGCAGGCCTTTGAAGCTGAATAAACACTCTGACATGTTGGCTACACACAATGCATCCTGATATACTATATCTGTCACTTTCAGTGTTATTCTCAATATGTATACATGTTAAATTGTGTACACTCACTTTATTGACTGACAAGGAAATGTAGGTAAAACAATGGCATCAACTGAAATTAGTACAAAGGAAATAAAATGGATCTATTAATGCAAAATTGTAAAATCCACAATGTATTTAGACAGTTTTACAATGATTCAGGAGCTTCTTATCCTGTTTGTTGTATAACAGTGAATAATTAAAGTAGCAAAGAAAACAAAAACATACTAAATTGTTGCTGATATTTAACAATAAGTTATCAAACCATGAGAATATGACCGATACAGCTAATCCTACAAGGCAGGATCATGACTGCTGTGTAACTGTCTCGTGGACGTGTTATTGTGAGGGATGATCTTGGAGTCATTCACACCTGGGCTCATGTGACCTTAACCACTCACATGATGCCTAGCCAGAGGATCGCCCCCCCAGGCCGGGTGCTTTTAACCACATCCTTATTTTGGGTGATTGCCTCCACCCACTCTGGGTTAAATACCTGAGTTTCCTGCACTGACCCTTTCGGACGAGAGGCGAAACAAGATAAGAAACCCAGTTGCTTCCTACTAAACATTCCAAGATTAAGATGACCTGGATGACTGAGATCCTTCACGGACACATTGTGAGGGATGCAAACATTAATGGCGCTCTTTTTGGCAGAGCTGCAGCTGACTTATGTGGCTCAGCCTCTCAAGCGCGCACGTTTCCTGCTGCGCAGTGATAGAGAAGGAAAATAAAGTCCGTGCATTATTTTGAGTAATGGGGTCATGATTTCTGGAAAGAGACGCTGCTGTTGAAATGCTGTTTTAAATGACAAAAAGTGACGCTTAAGTCTTGTTTCATTATATTGGAGAGAGGGCAGACATCTGTAGCGCTGAGCAGCTCACACCAAAACTATCTAGATGAGAATAACACTACAGGTGTCCGTCCAGTATGTTTTGGGTAAATTTTTCTTTTTAACAGGGTTGAAATGACCTATGACCTCCTCAGTCTTTGTAAGTTTTGTTTTGATTAATGAATCATGAACATACGGTTATTGCTTTAATTGACACTAATTTGATTCCATAATGTCCAATAAAGAGAAAAAGTTAAAACAATTCAACAATGCTGCATTAACATTCATTTTTGAATTTACCAAGAAAAAAAGCAACCAATGTGTGAGTTTGTCGGGTTCTCATTTCTCAGCTAACGCCCGTGGTCTCAATGACCCCTTTAGGAAATGGATGAGATAAGACAGCCATTAGTAAAAAGAAGACATCCTGTCCCACAGTAAACTTTATATTTAAAAGATACACTGTACTTCCACTTATTATAAATGCAACTAAACAGGATAAACTGAACAGTTGACAGTTATTATAAATAATGATGTATGATTAAATCGTCAGTCTGCAAAACACAATGAACTCTGTGATGACCAGATAAATTCATTTCTAAGTCTATTTATTGAAATACAACCAGAAAATGCAGGAAATTTGTATGCTGTATTTAATAAAAACAGTCTCTTCTCCCCTAACACTTGGTATGTGTTGAACTGTGTTGGACGGATGAGACCAGAGACCAAATGAAGTCCAGTGAGGACCTGGCTCAGCATCTGGCAGCTTCATCGGGATGTCAGTTTGACCTTCAACAGTCTGAAGAATCTTGACCAGGAATGGTCTCGGTGGACGGGTAGCCAAGAAACCACTTTTTCTGAAGGGTAACGGGGTAAAAAGGCTAGGACATGCCAAAACTCAAAGGTAAAGTTCATAAAACACTGACACTGACTGGACTGACCTCTACAGAATCGAGACCCGAATATCATAGAACAAGTATAGCATCACCTGTAGAGATAGAGAAATAAAAGACAAACAAAATCCAAAGAATAACTAGGGGAAGTGCTGAAATAAGCCTGGTATAATATACCAGAAGTTTATCTAACCTCAAGAGTTCAAGATGTGCCAAATGCAAAGGAAGATTACACTACATACCAACCTCTGCCCGGAGAAGTCATTTTGTTCAGAAAAATTGCGTGTGGCTATATGTTTCCTGTATTTTCTGGTTCTTCGTTAATAAAGAGAAATAAATATGCAGGGTAATTTCAACTTTGCTAAAACAACAAAGCTTTCCTGAAACATGGTTATTGAATGGATTCCAACACAGAAACAAAGCCGACAAAAGAACTAGAATGATAAACAGTTACAAACTGTGGTCGGCCTCCTCTCTCTCCCTGTGTGTGTGTGTGCGTGCATGCAGTGCGCTCTGCCTCTTCTCTGCACTTCTGAGCTTGTGAAGGACATGGAGCTGGCAGCCTGACGCACGCAGACGGTTCTGGAAATCAAAGGCAGCGGACATAGCAAAAAAAGAAAAGAAAGTCTCTTAGTAACCCGAAATTACATTTTCCATTCTGTTGGTTGTTCGTGTTATTTTTGGTTTCCCAGGTGAAACATGAACAAAGAAGGGGTGGCGAGGTGCGTGCGCTCCATTCACTGTTTGACTGTGCGTCATAGCGGCGGGTCCAATAGTGAGCGCGCCTGCTGCCGTGCCATGTATAAAAACTGCTCACCTCCAGCCGGCAGACACTGAAGGCGCATCATTCCGGCTGAGGAACAAAGTGAAGAGGAGCGAATGTCCACTGAGCTGTCGCATCCCCGCATTCCATGTTTCCACACAAAGAGGCGTCATGGATATAAACGTAACGCTGCCGTGGCGCGACCTGGGCGCGCTGAGACTCCTGGGGAATAACTCACCGTTTATGTTCGATAACAGCACTGAGGAGGAGGACCTGGAAGTCAACACGGACGTTTACTCCAAAGTGATCGTCACAGTCATCTACGCGGCTCTTTTCGCCGTGGGCTCCCTGGGGAACTCTATCACCTTGTACTCCCTGCTGACCAAGAAGAGCCTGCAGAACCTGCAGAGCACCGTGCACTACCACCTGGCCAGCCTGGCCGTCTCCGACCTGCTCATCCTCGTGCTCTCCATGCCCATCGAGCTCTACAACTTCATCTGGTTCCACCACCCGTGGGTGTTCGGGGACGCCGTGTGCAGGGGTTACTACTTCCTCCGGGACAGCTGCTCGTACGCCACCGTGCTGAACATCGCCAGCCTGAGCGTGGAGCGCTTCATGGCCATCTGCCACCCGTTCAAAGCTAAGAGCATCATGTCCCGCAGCCGCACCAAGAAGCTCATCAGCGCCATGTGGCTCGCGTCCTTCGCCCTCGCCACGCCGATGCTCTTCATCATGGGCCAGAAGATGCGCAAAGGCGAGAAGATTTGCACCGCCATCGTCTCACCTGTCACCCTTAAAACGGTGCTCCAGGTAGGTGTCGAGGAAGCTTTGCGCGCAGATGCGCTCCAGATGCCTGTGTATTTCCTGCAGAAAGCACAAAATCATGCCTTAGTACAATGTAATGAAACATTTAGCCACAGGGCGGTTAGTTACTCCACTGATCAGGGGGAAATCAAAACGTGCCAGGAAATGAAGAAGCCAGGCCTTCAACAACAACTTGATACGTTGACCAAACACGTTCAAATCCTCACTTCTGGAAAATAATTCTTGCTCGAGTATCAGTGGAATGTAAAAATAATCAAGCATGAGGAAGAGAAGAATTAAATCAGTTTGCAGGGTGCAGGTGGAGAGGATACCTGTTGGCGCAGCATTTGCACATTTTAACACAATGTGCATGGCATGTAGATCTGAAACCTTCTGATTTTTGCCTTCTTCTTCTTTTATCTACCATCAAAACATACTGAGCATCTGTGGTTCTGGACTGGAGGTGAGATAAAGTGGATCCGGGCTGCGGTTTGTGCCTCTCGCGTCAGCTTCCCATTAGAAAACATCCTAATAATGTAATAAAAGCAGACTGCTCTTATTGATGTTATGATTTATGATTTATCAGATTTCTCGTAATTTATCAGCTTTTATGTTTTATCATTACATTTTATCCTTGTTTCATACTTTTTTTCCCCCATCCCTGTTAAGAAAAGCCAGAACGTATGTAACAAGATAAAACAAATTAAGAAATTCAGCGGTAATTCCAAGTGAATGCCAAGAATTCTGCACATTATTTGTGAAATTACAACAAAAAGATGTTGAAATTGGCCCTATCTTGCTATGGTGAAGAATTCCTGCTTTCAGACAGATGATCTGAGCAGGTCTTTGCCATTGCAATTGCAATTTACGACCTCTTCTAAAAAATGTCATCCAAATTCATCCATCCATTACCAAAAACAAAACAAGCAAAAAACAAAACAAAAAGAAAAAACAACACACCGTCCTTGGTGGAGGTGATTATTTTTGATAATTTAGTTATTGCATGGTCAAAAATTCATGAAATCCACAAAAACAAACAAAGTAAAATGCATCATTTCAATGAGAAGCTGCATTTGAATAAATGAGGAAAAGAAATACTGCTCAACTGCTGTGTTTGGCATAATCTAAATCTTCAAGTTTTTGGAATAGAGACGTCAGGTGTCACTGAAATTTATGAGCTATGACCCTGAATATAATTTTAGGATTCATGATGGCTGTGACACTGGGCTAAAAAGTGTTGAATATATCTTTACACAGCCCACTTTGTCTATTTTCTCAAGTTTTTTGAAAAGAATGAATTTACTTTGTGTCTAAAAGTAATGATAATACATGAGAGGCACAAACCGAGGCCTCTTCTCTTTATGAAGGGATAAAAAATACCTAATTAATATTAATTTTATTATTATTAATCATTGAGCACTTGTAGCACTTTGTCACGGGGATGTGTCCAGAGGAAGGAGCTGAAATCTGATGGACCACAATAAGTGCCTCCCCTAAAAAGTGTGACCGTACATTGTTATTTGTTTGGAGGGAACCTTTTCTGTTTAGTACCACTTTGTGCTTTGACTTGTAGGACAATTTTTCTTTTACATTATGAATATTGCGGAAGGAGCAAGCTTCAATTAGCTGATGGTGTTAGTCAACCAGGAGTACAAGCCACGATAATGGTCAACAAAAGTTATAGAAGTAGAGAAGATGTACGTGGCGAAACTGAAGGCTGATCAGCAAAATGTCAGCAAGTTGGCTGTTACTACAGACTCGAAACAGCTCTCATCACCAAGTCATGCTACCATCCCTTTCATTCTGAACTGGGATTTGGAGACCACTGCCCTACAGACATGCAGTACTAATGAGCACCACAACTTAGGAAACATGACAGACCACCTTAAAGCAGCTTCAGAGGTGTGGGCCGCGTTGGTGAAAGTGTGTGACGTGTACATTTCAGCAGAGTTGCTTTTGGAGTCTCATGCTTGATTCCCAGACATTTCAGGCTCCAGATTTAAGACAGAGGCTGTTTATATTTTTTCATTTACATAGAAAAGGTTCATTGCTTTGCAGTTTGCAAAGTTTATAACCTCCCTGCCTCACAAGTGAAAAGGGAAAAGGACATTTTTTCATTAATAATTTGTCCTTAATCTCATATTGTTAAGAAACAAACTGCGCGAAAATTGTAAATCGCAAAACCAGTATTTAAAACAGTATCACATCGGGAGTTGAATGAATTGTTACATCCCTATTGGCTATTTGTTAATTAAAGTATTATATACAATAGTAATGCTCAGCCATGTATGACGTCATATAGCCTCCTATTCATGAATTAATAATAACTGTGTAGTAAATAGTAAGCTACCAATCACATCACACTCTTGTATTTTATTTTTCATTTACAGTAGTAAAATATATATTTGGCATAATCGAGTATACAAGTGCTACATCAAAACACATCATGAGCGCTCCAATATTGAAAGTTCTGAAAATTTCCATTCTTAACGAGTAGATATTCATGAGATCTGAAACTGTTTACATTTTTTGGGGTTTATTTTCAGGGTTTTCAACCAGGTGCTGTTATACTGTGTCAAAATATAGATGTATTTCTATCTCTATCCACTCATATCTCACCATGAGTCCAATCTACATGAAAAGAAAATGCAAATCAATCAGGAGATCATATACTATCTTGTGGCACCCGGCTGCTGGGTTTGTATGTACATCAGGGATTTTAGGAGATATTCCCTTGCGATCGCGTCGTGAGCGTCTTGACTAATTGCAAGTCATTTTGGATGAACACATCAGGTGCAAAGAAAAATAAACTTGAATAAAATGCTGCAATATCGGTTAATTGTTTATTAAACAACATAGGAGAAATGACACTGCCCATAATTCAGTACCCTGCTTGGACTTCCCCTGTCAGAGTCTGGAGACACCCCTGCTATGTGCACGTTAAAGGGCTTGTAGTTTAATAAGGTACTGTATACATGTGGCTGACAGCACAGCTGTTAGGTCACAGCTTGTTTGGTTTATGAACCAAATATATATTTATGTTTCAGGTAAAAATAACTGTGTCTGTGTAGTCTCTCTCTGTAATATAGTCTGGAACGATTGCAGCAGGTGGGCAGGTTATAGACAAGATTGCCGCAAAGGAGGCTGCAGTTCAATTGCTGTGAGGAGCTGAGGTTGTCACTGGAAAAGGAAATACGACTGTAGCATGTGTGGAACATTGCAATCACTTGAAGTGTTGAGGCCCTCAAACACGACCACAACCAAGTCTCACCTTAATGTAAAGAGCAGTCAGTGACACACACACACACACACTCCCACAGTCAGAGCACCGAACCCCTCTAACAAAATAGGCTATTTCTCAAGTGTCCACATTGTTCCCCAGGATAAATGGTGTTGCTCTGCAGGTTGTAGGCTGTATAAATGATTAGGTCGCGCTCCAGCTTTGTTTACAATGCACATACTCGGTTCTGACTTTAGGGCCCATTTGGGCTGTGAAACAATTGAAAATGATAAGGCCAGGTGTTTTGTGTTGCATGACAGGCACGGGCATGAGACAAGCACCAAAAGGCATGTCACTGTTGCTGTGTCTTAAGCGTTTTCCTGCTGCGCCAACTGTTGTGTCTCCACTCTCTCCTCCTCTCCAGTTCCTCACTGATATTTTCCCATATCTATGCCTTTTATTTGTTTTCCTGGATTTCATCTCGATTCTGTGTTTTCTCTCCTTTATCCATCACTTTTGTATGACAGTGACAATCTGTAGCTGTGCCAAGACTAACAGTCCTTATCTTACGCTGCTCTCATTGAGGTTAATGGTGTTCAGGATCCAGGCTCCAGGAAATGGTCCGTGTCTGCATAGAAACATTTTCTCACACAAGGTCGTAGCCGATAGGATCACTTAAGACAACAAAGAACAAATTCTACACCGTTTCCCAAAAGGTCTGTCTAAAACGTAAATAGAAACAGGATGTTATGCCTTGAAAAACATTAAAAATAGTTGGAGTGTCGCTAAAAGACGATGTGATGTAGCACAGTGACAAACACGACTCTGTCCAAACTTATTATTGCTGGCATCAAAATATAATGTATAATATTGAAAAACAATGAAAATTCCCCCTTTGAGTTTTATATCGGGACCATCAAATTTGGGGAGATTACATGATGTACCCAAACAAAGCACAATTTGTTCTCATAACCATCAAGTGTGCGTGCCTGTGAACATACTGTACAGTGCAGGTGTGTTTGGTAGACACAGTGGAATCTGGTTGAGCTGGTGCCCTGCTGTGATGGAGGCTCCCCAAACACTCTGCCTGTTTGGACGACAGTGAGCGACCGTGAGAGGAGAGAAGGTGTGTGTGACAACTTGAGCGGGAGAGCTGAAGTGAAATGGCAGGATGGAGGGGGGGGGGGAGTGGTCAGCATGGCGTTAACGCTGCCTCGGTTATGAGTTCAGGGCCCCCTGCTGTTAGCTGCCAAGCTTGCATCAACCAAATAGCATAACTGAATAATGCAGAACATTTTAAAAACTGTCCAAACTTCTCAAAATCTTTCGTATTATAAAAAAAATGTACCACGTGAACCATTTCCACATTCTGTGACTTACTATCTAATAATGATTTGATAGACGTAAAGGTCACCCGTACAAACTGTGTTGCGTCTTGATTTTGCTGTATTTAAATATTAAAAGTACACCTAAAATGAAATTATACATATGCCTACATGTATTTCAATCAAGGGATTGATTATTAAACAGAATAAAGGGTATTTAAGAGTGGGGATAAAGGATATATATGTAATATAAATCCCCCCATGGAGTCCAGACACTGGTAGTGGTGGTGCTTGCTGACTCTGCTGAGACTGGAAATGATAGAGCTGGTGGATCTGCTAGGACTGGATGAACATTGCCTGTGCAAATTTCAGATTTAATTTTACGGTTATACAAAGCAAAAGTTCAGTCGAGAAGACTATTCGCATGCTCACTTTCTGTTATCATCCCTTTGGTCACTCTTCTCTCTAACAGTACTCATATCACCTGTTTTGGATTGGTGGCTGTTTGCTTGGTGCTGTCATTCTGTCTTTGATGATCAGATGTTCTCATTGGCTGATCTCAACAATCCAACAGAAGAGCACAACACGCTCACTGTTAGCCTATCATCACCACCCATGATCATTAAGGATGTAACATTTCACAGTGAGTCAAGTGAAATTCATTGCAAATACGTGATTCGTCCATTCGCTTGAGATGTTAAATGAGTCGGAACACACGTTTTAGCAGATAGCGTTAAAGAAATTATAAAATTACACTTTTTCATTGATAATTTTATTTATTATTGGTAACACAATTAAGGGCACTGACAGTTTCCATCTTTTTCCTATAATCTATTTCATGGTGACTCTATCACAACAAGGTAGAGCAGCAGTAAGGTGACACAGCAATATACTATAGTGGCACAGCATAAATCAAATAAACATGTAGGAGGTTATGTTCCTGCCTTAAAAACCTTAAGTGGGAGCATACCATAACATTTTAATTAAAAAATACTATTGTAGATTACCTTTATTTAACTTCATGGACCAGCACATAATCATGACCTAATAAAACCTCAAATGTTAAGTACAAGTGTACAAACAGACAAACAGTACGTAACAACATGTGTACTTTCCATTCACTCTTTGCTCTTTCTGTTGTGTGAGGTGAAATTTCCAAGACCTGTAGATGCTTTGTTTACAGTTTCTATGTCCTCTTCATGTGCCTTCATAGTCAGTTTGCACTTGACTTTGCTTTTGCTTTTGCTGTTTGAAAAATGTATTAAAATGTGCTATTTTGGCTCTGATGTCTGCAAAGTAATAGTTAATAATCAATGTACAATATATATTAAAAACATGATTTCCTTCCAGAATGTGTGGGTTAGAAAGTAACAGAAAACAGTTAATAACATTTACATTTTTTGAAACTAGATAGTTCAACAGCCTGAACAAACAAATGAGTGCAGCACTGCCTTGTGGGAAATGTGGGATGCTGCTCCAACATTTATTCAGGATCTCTCCGGAGGGTATTAACCTCATGTTCATGGATGTGTTGTTGACAAATGGACTTAAAGGGTAAGTGAAAGCTTAATGTAGCACTTATGACACAGCGAGCGAGCCTGCACGGAGTAAAAAATTACTATAAAACAATTACAGAATACCGTCTCGCAATTCAAAAGTCCATACGGTAAACTATACTCATCACAGCTAAGTTTAATGAGCAGGTTAAATGTGTTTGTAATTAAGTAGATACTTGCGTGGATCATATTTAAAATTGACCCGTTGTTAATGTATGACTTAAATGTTTTATTTCACACCCATTTTACCCAAATATTATTGCAAATAGATTTTGTGTCCTGTGGCTGCATCACAGTAAAAGTCACCTATGTGTTGATACGGTAGTCAGTGTTGATGAGTTCCCCAAAAGCAAGAAAACCATTTTTTTTTGTTGGAAATTCTTCACATTCCCCATTGAACTAAAGATGGACAACTGCTTCCTCCTACTGTGCGAAATGATCCAAACTATCTGCGATAAGATTGCTGCCATCCTGTACAGGTGAGGCCATTTCGAGTCAGAGTGAGTGCAGTAGTGATCAGACAGTAGAGTCATCCTGTTTAAAGCAACAATTAATTAATTATAACCAAACAAATATATATATATATAAATTGAACATATATCTGCATGATAAAAGCTACAATGACCTATGGGGACGTTGACTTTTTAGTTTGGCCTGAGTCCGACCTGAAGTAATGGAGGAGGACCAGTTTAATACCTACAGTATACTGCAGCACTTACGTCTTTCGATATCTTTGTATGAAGTTAATTGTTCATATGCTCATAATGTTGTATTCTGTGTGTGACATCACCAGTCAAAGTTTCGTCAGTATGTGAACAGAGTTGGTTTCAGCGTGTGTCTCTGTTTGCAAGAACTTAATTTACTTTACTTTTAGCACTCATATGCATGGATTTGTTGGTCCTTTCTTCAATGCTGCAAGACGTGAGCCAACTGAAAGCTAGCTTCACTTGCTGCAGTTGACATTCAGCTCAGATATTCCCAGTGCATTTACATGCTGTATGTTGCTGTGTGTGTATGCCTGTTTACCTGTGTGCTTGTTTGCTGGTGTTGCGCTGAGTGGTCTCCTGCTGTGGAGGAGTCCCTGCTTGGATTCTACATGCTTATTTTGTTTATGCAGCAGGATGAGTTTCAACTTCAGAGCAGAGGGAGTCATCACAAGAATTTGTTTCTGGTTCTAAATGTTTTTGCCATTTAAAAAACTGTTGTTTACAACTGCTTGAAGCAAAATTTAAATTCAGCTGCAGACTGGGTCATTCTGTTTGCATGCACCACTCGCACATGATATAAACAGCTTAGAGTCAATCATTCATTGTAGTATCCAGTTTTTCTGTCATAGGGCTGTAGGACCAAGCAGATTACTGAGAAAGAAACACTATAAAACTGTTTAGAGTCTCCTTTCTCTTGGTACATGACCATCATGTAGCACATTAATCATTAACAAGATTGAGAGTCTACAAGGTCTTCAGTGGCTCTTTGAGGCTGCAGTCTGACCTAATTGCTAAAGTCAGCATGCTAACTTGCTCACATCACAATGCTAACATGCTGATGTTAGCAGATATAATGTTTACTATGTGTGTATGTTAACTTTAGCTTGTTGTCAAAGAGGGAAGGTGCCACCAGGGCACCCATGGGTAGGCCTTTCTTTATTTTTCATATTGTCCAGCCTGTCTCCACTACTACTTTTTCTCTACTATGTCACTTTGTGTACTATGTCAACTTATAAAACACAAATAGAAAAAAAACATGCAAAAACACATTTTTCATTTCTAAATTTCATCATTTGACACCACATTTGCAGCAACTTAAAAAATGCTGTGTTATACAAAATATAGCCAAATTATGCCAGGTTCAATCTACTGGATAATCAGGCAGATTCTCCTCTCCTGACGATCAAGAGGCTGTTCCTGATGTGAGGCTGATCTGAACCGATCGACTGTTAGCGGTCTACAGATCCAGTCTTACACCTTCTGATCTGCTTGCAAACTCATCCGACTGCACTGGTAATTCAAACATGTTTGATATGATTGGGATCGACCATAATGCTGGGAGTGCAGGGGGAATTTACAGGACAACTGACATTTTTACCGACATAAACAATTTTTTGGAAATGGCTAATGTTAGCTCGCATGCCACTGTTTGCGGGTGGTAAAACGACAGTTAGTCTTACCTGCAGCTCTCCACGCAGTATAGATAACCCCTGCTGTCCACGTCCCCCCTTAAGTGTCTCTGTTTCTTTTTAGTTTATTTTTATCTTACTGCACATAGACAGACCACTGTGGACCATCATCTTGTTTAATCCTGTTCACTGTGCAATCATATGATGCCGTGTGTTCATTAGATGCATTGTGATGCATTTCTCATTGTTTTCAAACCTTGCAGTAAGTCAAGCGAAGAGAAGAACATCTGGAAGACAAATTATGTTCAGGAATCAAGAAGGAATAATAACAAAACAACAAGATCTGTCAAAATCAGTCAATGAAGTCAAATCAGCTCTCTACTTTGAATGCATGTATTCAAAGGGGAGGTTTTTTCATACTCCACAACGTTGGCAGGGATTGGTCTTTAATTATAACCGCCACCCACTTACCCACCCACATCCAAAGAAATTAGAATGAAGGCAAGTCAAGTCAAGTTTAATTTTAGAGCACATTTAAAAACACCACTGTAGACCAAAGTGCATCACATATGGATAGTGCATAACACCAAGAATAAGTAAAATCAAAAAATCTGGGGACAGATAAATGCCCACATTAAAAAAACAAAGACAACAAAAGACAAGAAAAATAGGACTGTAAAACAATATAACCAATAAAAAACAACTAAACCCAGAGTGTGGGGGAGCGACGTCATGGTGCTTATTTGTATGCTAAGCAAAAGAGAGATAAAAGCAGGTTTTGAATGAGGCAATGGAAGGAAATGATCTACAGAAACTGTTTGTGGCAGACTATTCCACAGTTTAGGAGAAACAACTGCAAAATGCTCTTATCACCTCTGGTTTTTAGCTAGGTGCATGAAAGAGAGCAATGATTAGGATCTGGGGGAACAGGGGACAGGTAGTTCGTAAATGTAACCTGATGCTAGTCCATGAAGCACATTAAAAAAAAATAAAAGAATCTTAAAGAAAGAAAAACATGAAAACCAAATTAATCAGGCAGCAGGATATTACAGGATAATACAAATTGGTCATTGTTTAACTGTCCACATGAAACAGCAGGTATATGATTGCATGTGTCTCTGTCATGCAGTAAATTTTGACGTACCTGACCCTGCCTGACTGGGAGCTCAAAAATAATAGACAGAAATAATAAAAGGACCTTCCAAACATGGCCCGAGTGGGCTAGACGGAACTGGTGCTCAACAGAGGCAAGCTTGACTGCAGGGAATACAGTACTAAGGTGTTTTATGCGGAGTTGGTCTCTTGGTAATCGAGGGCTTTTGCATCGCTAACCGAGCTAGTGCTAGCTGTAAACAGCATCTACAAGAAGTTACATTTTGTGCCCATCAGGAAACTCTATAAACCACCTGAGAACTGGATTCCCTACTGTCAAACTGGCCTCATCTTGGAGGTGTTGTCTGGTGGCCGTCTAACCACGTTCACCAGCTCCTCAGCCTGTTACAGTTAGCACCAGGACATGTAGGGCAACAGGGAAGAGAGCCATCCCTTCTTCAGGAAAGTCCATAAATCACCACATCACTAATTAATATTCTAATTTAATGAACCAATGTTGCAAACCTATTAGAATATAATCAGATGATTTAGTATTTGGCAGATGAAACTGAGGTCACGAGGAATCCAATTAACGGTAACACATCACAAAATCCCTTTGTTTCCTGCTGTCATGGAAAACTTATCTACCACCATTATGCTTGACTCATTTTACCTTTTGCCAGAGCCAAAAATTCTGGAAACTTTAGCTCAGATTGAACTGGGCGAATATTTTTCCTCAAAAGTATTATCTCTTATTTTGTTGTGAGGTGATACTGATTTCTCATGAAGTTCACCATAATGGCAAACATTAAATATTGACAGGAAAAAGCAGCACATGTTGTACAAAGTAATTATGAGTACAGAATGCTCTTTGAATGAATATGGCAGTGATTAATGTTTACATCCTTGATTCCATGCAAGTTTCATAGTGCGTATGGGGATATGGTGCAGTTTGGTAGCAAGAAAATAGTTTCTCCATGAAACTGGTCACATCAAGGTCTTTAGATCATCTCAGGTAACTGGCTCATGATTTCTGGAAAGAGACAATTGGGAATTGCCATTTCAAGAAAACTGAGATATGTAGACAACATATAGATATTATTTTTACCCCTGGTTTCTCATCAGTCTAAAGCAGACGATGCTTCTCTTTGATCACAAATGTCCTAATAACTCTGCCCTTCAGTAAATATACATATTGAAAATGACATCAAGAGTCTGCTGAAACTCAGTGTCTCT
The DNA here is from genome assembly GCA_001698575.1 of Mola mola. Taxonomy (NCBI): domain Eukaryota; kingdom Metazoa; phylum Chordata; class Actinopteri; order Tetraodontiformes; family Molidae; genus Mola; species Mola mola. The sequence goes on from KV751391.1 coordinate 2,071,478, forward strand.
TGGAGGGAAAGCTTTAAAGTGGCTTTAAAATATTCTTTCTGGCTGCAGTACATGCAGTCATATTCTGTTTGCTTCTTCACTTTGAACTCTTTGGATCAAAGTCACAGCAGAGCTCGTGTTGTGTTAACAATGTTAGCTGAGCTCATAATGACAAATGGAGATGTGGCCTCACAGACGAAATCCAGTACATTCACGAATGCACTGCACATTTGTTATGTGCTGTTTTGAAACTCCTGCATGTTTTAGATGTTTGATGGCTATTAGCTCTGCAATTCAACAGTTCTATGGTAATTACAGAGAAGTAGCAGACATCTTGTGTCCAGAGGGAAAACTTTGGAAATAATAGATATTATAAAAAATAAATAAATTAATTAATTCATTTGAGATGTGGAAGGAGTGGTGGTGGCATTTAGCGCTCTGGAGTGCTAAAATGTAAATGTAAATGTAGCTTTCTAAGTTAAGCTTAAAGAAAGTAGGAAAGTGTTTTAGATGGAATGCAAAAGGAAATAGTCTTTCTGAGTGATCTTTGGCAAAGTTTTACTTGTGATATCACCAATTGTGCTGGAAATCAGATCGTCAATATAAGGACAGAGAAAACGTACACTGAAAAATTACTGTGAAAACAGTCTTACAGTGCCAGAATCTGCACATTCATCATGCTGCACTCTGATGCTCAAACAATCAACTGAAAGAGCAAAAGTAAAGAGTGCAGGGAAATAAAGCATCCCTTAGCTAAGCTGCTGCTATAGTAACCTGTTTTTGGTTAGCCAATGGGTCAAGCCAAATCAAATCAAATCAAATTGTATTTGTATGACCCAAAATCACCAATTACAGTTTGTCTCATGGGGCTTTTAAAAATGTACACCCTCTGCCCTTAGATCCTTGAACCAGGTGAGGAAAAAAACAAACTAAAGAACCCCAGATAAGTAAGACTTAAACCAGCTTAATGCAGGTCCTTACTTGCCACTTAGGTGTTCCTGCCTCTGTAGCAGGATGTGATGGTCAATAGTGTCAAAAGCTGTACTAATATTATCTGTGAGAAATCACTCTCCACAGCCTTAGACATGCTATCATGTCCACATAGCCAGTGTAAAGCCTCATCAAACTCTTTTATGCCTTCACCATGGTGATGAATTGCCTCTTCAATTGGCTTGATATTGAGCTTCAAGTGATTTTTGTTGCTCCATGTGACCAAGCTCTCTATCCTTCACTGCACATATTGTGAACAGTTAATTGAACACTTTATTATAGGCATTATCCCTAGAGATGGACCGTCTCGTTTTAATGGATCTCAACACAAATATACAGAAAGTAAGTTAGTAATATATTGAGAGGCTGGATAAAACATAGTTATTTTTTTAGTAACGGAAATAGGTCTATAGTTGTTCAGATGATTGCCTCCTTAAAGGAAAAACTTGAACATATTTCTAAATTGAGGCGGCACAGTGGTGCAGTGGTTAGCACTGTCGCCTCACAGCAAGAAGGTCCTGGGTTCGATTCCCTGGTCAGGGCGTTTCTGTGTGGAGTTTGCATGTTCTCCCTGTTTCTGCGTGGGTTCTCTCCGGGTACTCTGGCTTCCTCCCACAGTCCAAAAACATGAAAACTGGGGGTTAGGTTAATTGGTTACTCTAAATTGCCCTTAGGTTTGAATGTGAGTGTAACAGGATAAGTGGTAGAAAATGGATGGATGGATATGTCCAATTTCATGGAATTTCACTAGTGTATAAGAAACCTTTTTTTGTAATATCTGGCAATGGATATGAAAGAACATGACTTCTAAAGGAAAAGAAGTTTCCACAACTGAAGTGGTTCAATGCAATATCAGAGTGGGTGGGATGAAAGGGATCGGACATGCAGATCGTAGAGAAGTGCTGACTAAATGAACTGGCAGTTACAGAAGGATCATGAACAACTTGATTACTGAGTTGAATATGTGCAGAAGGGGCTTTTGGTTGGTCTGCTAATTATACTATTGCTTCTGCTCCTGAATTATTTAGGAATATTAAAGTAATTTAAACAGTATAGTTGTTGTGTAAGGGACATTAAAGTTATGTCGGGATTAAAGTCATTGACAGAATGACTTTAATCAGGTCAGTGTCAAAGAAATCCCATTAATTTTTGACAGGGACCAGATGGATTAGATCCAAATTTATCACTATTATGTTTTGAATTAAAAGTTCAGTGTTAGTTAGGGCTGGTAAATTTATCGCATTAACTTTTTGCATTCATTTTTTTCAGTTTAACACACTAAAAAAAATAGTGCTGTCGTAAATTTGACGTAACGCCCCGCCCCCTCCTACATTTCCACTTCTTGTGGCTAACGCTACCGCTGCTGCACACTTGAGCTAGCGATGGAAAAGAAAAAGAAAAAGGAGGATATGCTATTAAATGGACAATTCTATTTTAAGAAGTTACCGGACGGCTCTTTGGAAAAGAATAAAGTTATATGCGATTTGCAAAGCTGAATCTAACTATCACTGAAGTAATTCATCATTAACGTATCACCTGAGAGCAAAGCATCTCGGTGTTGTGACGGATACAGGAGGGCTCCAGCAGGCGGCTCCAGGCAAACTACATGAATTACAGTGAATTACAGTGAATTTTCTGAACCACAAAGTGAATATATTGGTAATGCACTTTATTTCAAAAGGCTCTCTAAGTTAATAAATAACTTAAGTTATTTTAGTTAATTTTAATTATTATTTGGGTTCATGATGAACTGGCCTTTCATAAAACATCTCTAACCTTTGAAGTCTGTACAGTTACACATTCAACATTTTTCAATGTTTTTCTATGTGAAACTAATTACAAAAGTACATGTCCCACTTAATGTCCCACATGTCCCACTTAAGGGAGGGTTATCTCAACATTCTTTTAAATTTCGAAATGGACATATTACATATGGACAACTTTCAACACTGGTATGTTTTCTTTGTGCTATTTTTAATTCAGTACGGGCTGTCATTGATTTTTAAATCATCACTTTCTGTTTTTATTTTTGTTTCACACAGCCCAACATTTTTGTATTATTATGAGTGTGTGAGGAAATGTGTGCACAGTGGGGGTCATTGTGAATGTTTGGGTTTCCTGCTTTGTAAATTCTAAGAGATGACACTAGACAAGAATATGATGTGTTTACATCAGCAATTATTCCTGCGTGTGATTATGAAATACCACAACATATGGTATTTAGCGTGTGCAGAGATCTTTGTCTAAACCACGTCACCATGATGCAAATATTTGTCATGGTTTATGTTTTGCTTGCTGTTTTGTTTTGCCTGTCGTTTTGTTTTGCCTGTCCTGTTGCTCTCTGTGCTCCTGCTTCCCCTGCCCTTCCTCCCTGTGTTTTTTCCCAGTGGGCATTTCCTCTCTCCTCCTGCCATGGCTAACGAGGTACACCTGCCCTGCATTTACCGGCAATCAACCCACTATAGATACCCTCCTTGGACTTCTCTTCAGGGCCAGACTATCCTGCCTGTTCGGTGATCTCTCACGTTTATTCCTGTTATTTCCTAGTTTTTTTTGTTTGTGTTTTTGATCGTGTCTTTGTTCGTGTTTTTGATTGCGTCTTTTCTCTATTTTCGTTCACGTTATGCGGTGTGCCTCAGTCGGCCTCACCTCTGCCTCGTTCTTCTTCTGATTTTTGATTCAGGCTTGTTTGTTCTGCTTCGCTTTCTGTTCTCTCCTTCTGTTGTTACTTTCTTAGGGTTTTTTTAGAACATCGAGCTCAGTCTCCGTTTCCTCTTTTGGTTGTACTTTGCATATTGTTACAGGTATCTTCACGGACTGTTTCTGTTGGACTTTGTTTTCTGTAAATAAAGACTTTGTTTCACCTGATCTGTTTCTGCATTGGGATCCCATTTTTGTGACACGTGACAATATTTGGATTATCCCCTGCTGAAAGTGAGATTGATGTTTATGTAGATATGAAGAAGCAGGTCATGGCAATTATTAGAGCCACAGGAAAAGATAAATACTCTCTGCTCTTGTTAACAGCATACAAGCACTAAATAAACAGCAGTTAACAGTTCTTAAAAATTTGAAATACATTTTTTTAAGAAGTGGTAGTGCAACTTTTTATGTTGATAGGATAAAATCAAGGACATTAAACTAATTATGTCCAATTTTCTTGGTTGTTTTGGAAACTTTTTGAAACACCATTCTAACACAAAACAAATAGTGTCCAAATAGGGCCTAAGTACAACCAAACATACACCTGATGACAAACAGACACAAAGGGGAGGCCATGTTGGCGACAGGGAACACAGGTCCACAGAGGGTTTCTTGTGGCGTTTTTCTCCTGGCTGAGTAAGGTCATAGGACTGCTGACATTAGCTGCAGGACTAACTGAATCAGTTGTATCAGTTTAACAGCAGCGACAACCAGTTGTCTTTTCCATTCATCATTAAGCTTCGTAAGTCACCTCAGTAGCGTCAAACTGTCTTTGTTTCATCTGTGTGCTGTGCTGTGTTTGTTCTCTGCATGGCTAATAAATAGTTCTCCATAAAATGTGATTCAATTTCACTAGAACCAATGAATAAAGTTGAATGTAATCACCAATGCACAGTTCCCAGAAACATCCCTGGACCTTATGAGATGAAATATTAGCTCTTGCTAAACATTTGAATATTGGTTATGGTGGAATTAAGTGAAGAAACTTTAGATTTTTCTCATTTTTTGGCATATATTGGTAAATAAGGGTACAAAAAACTGTAAATGTGATCTAAAAAGGTTAAGACATATTTTTCAGCCTTGACTTTAACCTTTAATTTTTATTTTAAGCGCAGACATCTATTTGCTTTATTGTCTTATATTGTTTAACAGAGATACATTCTGTTTTTATTATTGTTAAAGGTCAGTCTGTGATGACACTCATTTTCTCTATGTTTCTATTAGAGAAATGTTCTCACTAAACATTGTTACGTTCATTATGTGAATTTGTGATACATATACATTTTGCACAGTTGTTAAATTTAATTCCTCCAATCAGATGTACTGTCTGCCTTGACTGCACAAACAGAATATTTTCCAGAGCCCAGAAAAGAGGGTTTCAGTGTCCTGGATGGATTTGATTATACTTAATGAGTAAAAATATCCTGTAAATAATGTGTAACAAAATGTAATATGTGATGAAAAAGAAACTATAATTACTGTTTAGCAGTGCTAAATTAGTTACATTGCTATCAGTTCAGCAAGTTGAGAAGGAAACACACCAAATACTGTAGTGGTTTAGATCCCACCTACATTTTTGACACTAAACCTTTAAGGTTACCTCTCACCTTTTGGACTGGGCAGTACTGTATATATGATATACATCTTAATTTTTATATGAGATATTGTATAATATGGCCTCATTACAGTAAAATGATGTAATTTTCTGAACTGCTTTTCCTGTTCTAATTAAATCCACATTCATTATTATAAATCTCTATGTTTATATTTTGTCCAAGTAACAATAGTCATCCCTACCATATTGTTGCAGTATAAATATCAAGGTACAGTATATGCGCAAACATACTGTGATGTTTGATTCTGTTGCCCAGTACTGGCATTTATGAAGCTTTTCTCATGATAGGTATTTTAGGGCCATACCACCCAGCTCTATACAAGCTGTATTTTCGTGGTATAACACTATTGCGTTGTGTTGATGTGGTGTCAATGCAAAAAAAAAGCAGCAGTAATGTCCAACAATTTCAGACGAAGCCTTTTAGGTCATCCATTATTAGAATAGGAACCATGGTTTATTTGAAGGAACTGCAATGGAGCGAAAAAATGTTCCTTTTAACAAGATGAAGCTTAGTGTTTTTTGATGAAACAAGATGTATGGTCTTGCAATATCTCACTGTGACTGGAGACAAATTTCACTTGTGAGATTATAAATACAGTAGTTGTAAACACACTTGTGTAGGTTAGAAAGTGTTGGGTCCACTGTTGATAACATCCACATGATTTATTTCTAAAATGGAATGGTTTGTCATCCTACTCGTTTTAAGTGTTTTTGACTGCAACGCATCCAGGAACTTTCTAGGGGGAAAAAATGCGACTCAGGATAGAATTTAACACAGAACAAGACAGATAGAAGACTATCAGAATTAAATTTGTTTATAAATAACTCAAGGTCACTTTGAGATGTATATTCTCACTCTTCCTGTGAAGGAATATAAAAGTAGATGACTGATAAACCTAAAAAAAATACCACACAAGTCTAGCCAAGACTAGCTGGGAGTCGAACTCACGCCCAGGAGCGTGGCTGGAAGGTGGACCTGTCGCCTCCAGGGCTTTCCTGTGCTCCGGCCCTGCTGCAGTTTCAGCTCTTAAGTTTTCTTACTTGCTTAACTTCTGCCAGATTACATTAAAAACTGGCTAAGGATATTGATCGGCACCTCTGGTTGTCCCATAAAGCGTTTACCTGGAAATGAGTCATGTTTACTGATGCTGCTGTACTGTACAACACTGTACCTGCCTCACACTCTAGCTAGCTATCCATCCGGACCATGTTTGCCTTGGCAGGTGGGGCTTGATGACTTATTGCCAGTGCAGTGTTAAACACAGATGAGAGGGTTCTACAAATGTTCTGTTCTGTCCACTCTAGATGGACATGCTATTACAGTATTTTTACTGCAAGAGCTGCAGCTGGTACATCAACTTAACAGGCTTACAGTCAGTGCTAACACAGAAAGTCTATTATTGTCTGCGTGAGAATAATATTTGAGTGAACATGTCATTGGCAGTGTCAGTAATTTAATCTTGTTCCTCTGCCATTTGAGAGTAAATTGCTCTGTGTTCTCCTCTCTCTGTGCCCATTTGATCGAAAGGTGAGGAATACAATTGTTTCACTGCCTCGCCATTCCCATTCTAGCACTTGAACCTGTACTCTAAGTAAGAGATGAAGAAAGAGAAGAATGGGAATGTATGTTCATGTAACATATGGATAGAAAACAGTCTTGAAGGTTGTATATAGTATCCTTCAGGCTGAATGACTGATTTCAATATAACTGAGCAACATAGGGTCCAGACACTATGTGGCACACACTGACAAAATGTGTGGTTACTGTCCAAGGTCCTGCTAAACAACAAAAGCCATTTGAAATGACACTTTAACAGTGATTATACAGGTAAGAAAAATATTATTTTGGACGGGATTTCCCACCATCTTTTATTCCGAATGCAAAAACAAAGCGAGAGTGACAGCAGAGTATATGGGAGAGTGTCATTAAGAAAAATGTGGGTGCTTGGTCTTGTATAAGCATGGATGAACAGCCCTACATAGCAGATAAATTGTTTTTCTCTAATGGAGGATACACAGTGAGCAACTGACTCGTGGACGCTTGAATTTAATTTGAGAAGTAGTTCACTTTGACAATACTGTCAGCTGCACCATCATTACTGCCAAGATGTTTCTGGAACCAATCTGCAAGTGACTTTGTGTCGGTTGTTTCCCACTTGGTTCAGTATAGTTTATGAAATTACACCAGCTCAGTTTTTTTTTGTTTTTTTTAAGCTGTATGACACAAGGCCACACCATGACAAATAATGGTGACTGTTACCAGGGACAGAACGCTGTTAAAAAAACATGTTTCTGACGGTCACACCAATAATGGCCTTTTAGAGTTTTCTTACAACAAACATGTGAACAAACAGCAACTTTAAAGAATTGTGATCAAAGCATTTACGTTTGCAGCAACTTGACCGCATTTGACCTGAATGGACCACATGCTTCATTAGTATAACTGTTAACAAATGCATTTGCCAACTATTTCCTGCCAAAATGGCTGCTGTAAAAAAGGATATTTTTTTTTTGTCATTAAGCACCCATGAAGAGTGCCATTACGCTGACATTTTGTCAAGACTGCCTGGTCCCAACTGAGATTCACCAGACCTTCATTTCACCCGTGTTCATTGTCGTACCCACCCACAGGAAAGAAGGAGCTCATATAAAGAGCCAATGAATGTGCAGAACGGCTTTATTGCTATCAAGATCACCCTTTTCACTGGTGGTGATGTTTCCTCAGTAACTGACACTGTTGATGTGGCATCAGTGTAATGTTAGCTTAACTAACTATCATTCCCCTCTTTAGCCCTTAGAAATCTGTGAGCTAACTGAAGAACTGCCTAATAAATCCTGGCCTATAACATGGAGGGCACAAAATGCTTTGTCTACAGAAGTGTATTGAGACTTGGACAGATGTGCTGATCTGCTCCATCACAGCCGCCATCAATAATTCACATCACAATGAAAAGACATCATCACATAAGAGGAATTAGAAGCAGATTAAGAGTAATAGTTAAATGACGTAAGATAAAGATCTGAAACAAATGACTGTAATAAATATCTGTAGGGGAAGGTTAAAACAATTAAATACATTCAGATGGGCATTGATAAATAAGAGAGAAGTGTGATGTCACATGAAACAACCTGTAAACATGTGTTTTAAGAAGTGATTGATTTAGAAATGTCCTTGGCAGATCATTCCAAAATTGGGGGTCCCCAACGGCAAAATCCCTGGCCACATTTAGAGTTTAGCCTTGACCTTGGCACAATCAGAAGGGCCCCACCTGAGGATCTAAGGCTGCAAATGGGTTTGTATGGGGTCAGCATATGCATTATGGGGCGAGACCTAAATGAGTTTGAAAAGTCACCAGTAAAATCCTAAAATTAATCCTAAAATGGACAGAGAGCCAGTGGAGAGAAGCCAAGCTGGGGGGTATGTGATGTTGTCTGTCAAAACCAGTAGCAAACCTTGCTGCTTCATTCTGGACCAGTTGGCGGCAGGAGAGGGTGATGTCACAAAGGAGGGAGGGAGACATTCTCTAAATCTATGCTTGACAGCACTTTTTAAATTTTGGATATGGTTCATGAAAGGATAAAGCAGGACAGGACAACCTTTTCCATACATGGTTTGAATGTTCAATTTCTGTCAGATGTCACTCCAATTTTTCTAGCAGTGAGTTTTGTATTGGCAGTGAATCAAGGTTGTTTGCGGTGAGACTTGTGGTTGGGTGCAGTAAGTTAATGAGAAACATGTCTAATTTTGAGCCATTGTGCTTTTGCTCTGTCCCTTCCAATACTGGTTTTCAGGAGGACAGTTAAAAACAGCAGCTAGACTTCTCAAGTCAGTGGGTCTCAGCATGTTGTTGGCATATCAATAGTAAAATGGTTCCCACTTAGGGTTGCAAAATTCCGTGAATTTTCAAAGTTGGAAACTTTCCATGGGAATTAACGGGAATTTATGGGAATTAACGGGAATTTATGGGAATAAAACAGAAATTTACAAAATTGAAGGTTGGTCCTCAACAGGGAACTTAAATATAGTTGGAGAAAATATATTGTAGCATAATCTTGGCTAAAACAACCAGATTTAATGCACTCCTCAATCACATGCACACAGCACTGCTTACTGCAGGGCTATTGAGGCCACGCCCCCTGCATGCACTGTGCACTCCTCCATCATATGCACAGATGATCGCTTAAACCCTGGAGGCCACACTTTGGAGCCCAAAGCACAAGACTATTGAAGCCACAGTTGAGCCTGCGGATTATATAAAGTCAAGTAAGTTTTTTATAATATTATGGGGTAAATATATTTGATCTATAATGGTATTACTGTTTAACTTGCAAAAATTAAATAAAAATGTATTCATACAGTAGCTAGCTAGCTGGTAAGTTAGGTGCTAAATGTAAGCTATTTTTCATTTCATTGACCATTTAAGAGGCTAGCTTATTATAGCTACCTCAAATGTGATGCTGTTTCTTCTGACTCCTGCAAGACGGTTTTCTGTAACCATACAAGAATTTATACATCAATTGTAAAATATTTTGAAGACCATTCCAGTTGTTTAGCCAACTATATTTCTGTTCATGCCATTGCATTAGTGTTTTTACAAGCTCTTTTGTTATTTTATTCTACAGAAAAATGCCACGTTTGCCATCTGATGTGTGGAAGCATTTCACACAAGCTAATGTTGAAGGAAAGTCTTTGTATATGTGTAAATATTGTGGAAAGACATACGTGAAGAATGCTACAAAAATGCAGCAGCATATTGCAAAGTGCCAAAAATTTCCTCAAGGCTCAAAACATTCAGCAGACAAGAGTTCCACTCAAGGGGAAAATGATTCTGCTGTATCAGAGTCAGATACCCTCTCATCAGCTCCTGGTCCCTCTGGTATCAGAGGATTCTTTGATTCGATGGATGAACGTAGCCAGAGAAATGCAGATGAGTGTTTTGCTCGTGCAGTCTATGCAACTGGCTCACCCCTGATGCTGCCATCCAGTGTGTACTGGAAGAGATTTTTGAATATTCTCCGGCCAGCATACACCCCCCAACCAGGCATGCGCTATCTACTCATTTGCTGGATGATGAGTTAAACAGAGTGCACATTGTCACCACCCCTCAACTTGTATTCTACAAGAGCACAGACACAAAGGACAACAGACACACAGGCCCCTACATTGCTGATGAGCTGAAAGCATACATCAATGACCTTGGACCAGAGAAGGTTTTCGCACTTGTCACTGACAATGCACCAAACATGAAGGTTGCCTGGGCACACGTGGAGGAGACTTACCCTCATATAACAACCTTTGGCTGTGCTGCCCATACTCTTAATCTTCTACTGAAAGACATCATTGCACTGAAGACAATGGACACACTACACAAGAGAGCTAAGCAAGTTGTGAAGTATGTGAAGGGCAAACACGTAGCTTCAGCAACCTACCTCTCAAAGCAAAAGGAAAAAAACAAGAGTACCACACTGAAGCTCCCCAGCATCACACGATGGTGTGGCGTTGTCATCATGTATGACAGTCTACTGGAGGGAAAGGAGTCTCTGCAAGAGATAGCCATATCCCAGACTGCAGGCATTGAAAGTGACATCAAGAGAATCCTGTTAGATGATGTGTTCTGGGAAAGAATGACTAGCAGCCTGAGAATCCTCAAACCAATTGCAGCAGCAATTGCCAAGATAGAGGGTGATGATGCCATCTTATCAGATGTCCACTGTCTCTTTGCCGACCTCAAAGAAGAAATCCAGACGGTCCTGCCCACTTCCCTACTACTCAAAGCAGAGGAAACTGCTGTGGTCAAGTCATTGGAGAAGCGCCGGGAGTTCTGCATGAAGCCAGTGCATACAGCAGCGTACATGCTGGACCCAAAATATGACAGGGGCATACTCTCTGGAGAAGAGATTAACGGTGCTTATGCTGTCATTACAGCCATGTCTGGCCACCTG
>KV751391.1:2092374-2110325 GCA_001698575.1 Mola mola
AGAAGGACACTGATAGTTGTATTATCTTACTGATTAATGTGATAGTGAACTTTGTTTTCTAATGCCATTGAACTTCATGTTATGCTTGGAATTCGAATGTAATGTTTTATCTTTACATATTGCACTTGCACTTTGAAGACTTCTATAATGGTGAATAATAACAAGGACTTGTGTACCCTGCCCGGAGGGATACCGGGACCCCGCCCTGGAGCCAGGCCTGGGGAAGGGGTCCGTAGGCGAGCGCCTGGTGGCCGGGCCTTTTTCCATGGGGTCCGGTCAGGCTCAGCCCGAAAAGGAAACATGGGTCCGTCCTCATGTGGGCCCACCACCCACAGGAGGAACCATAGAGGTCCGGTGCTATGTGGATCGGGTGGCAGTCAAAGGCAGGGGCCTTGGCGGTCCGATCCCCGGTTGCTGAAGCTGGCTATCGGAACATGGAATGTTACCTCTCTGATAGGGAAGGAACCTGAGCTTGTGCGTGAGGTTGAGAGATACCGGCTAGATATAGTCGGCCTAACCTCAACACACAGTTCGGGTTCTGGAACCAGTCTTCTTGAGAGGGGTTGGACTTTGTTCTATGCTGGAGTTGTCCCAGGTGGGAGGCGGAGAGCAGGCGTGGGCTTATTAATAGCTCCCCGGCTCTCAGCCAATGTGTTGGAGTTTACCCCCGTGGACGAAAGGGTTGCTTCCCTGCGCCTTCGGGTTGGGGAACGGGACCTGACTGTGGTTTGTGCCTATGCGCCAAATAGCAGTTCAGAGTACCCACCCTTTTTGGAGTCCTTGGAAAAGGTACTGGAGAGTGCCCCTACTGGGGACTCCATCGTCCTACTGGGAGACTTCAACGCTCATGTGGGCAATGACAGCGAGACCTGGAGGGGTGTGATTGGGAGAAACGGACTGCCCGATCTGAACCCGAGTGGTGTTCAGTTATTGGATTTCTGTGCTAGTCACAGTTTGTCCATAACTAACACCATGTTCAGCCATAAGAGTGTCCATAAGTGCACTTGGCACCAGGACACCCTAGGTCGACAGTCAATGATTGACTTTGTAGTCGTATCATCTGATCTGCGACCGTATGTGCTGGACACTCGGGTAAAGAGAGGAGCAGAGCTGTCAACTGATCACCACCTGGTGGTGAGTTGGATCAGGTGGCGGGGGAAGAAGCCGGACAGACCAGGTAGGCCCAAGCGAATAGTGAGGGTCTGCTGGGAACGTCTGGCTGAGGACCCTGTGAAAATGGTCTTCAACTCCCACCTCCGGAGGAGCTTCAACCACATCCCGGAGGTAGTGGGGAGCATGGAGTCTGAGTGGGCCATGTTCCGCGCTGCCATTGTCGAGGCGGCTGCTCGAAGCTGTGGTAGCAAGGTCGCTGGTGCTAGTCGTGGCGGTAATCCCAGGACCCGCTGGTGGACACCAGAGGTGAAAGGGGCCGTCAAGCTGAAGAAGGAGACTTACAGGTCATGGTTGGCCTGTGGGACTCCCGAGGCAGCAGACAGCTACCGGCAGGCCAAGCGATCTGCGGCTCGGGTGGTCACTGAGGCAAAAACCCGGGTGTGGGAGGAGTTTGGTGAGGCCATGGAACAAGACTTCCAGTCGGCGCCGAAGAAATTCTGGCAAACTGTTCGGCGACTCAGGAGGGGAAAGCGGAACCCCGTCCACACGGTCTTCGGTGTGGGAGGGGAGTTGCTGACCTCAACTGAGTCTATAGTTCGGCGGTGGAAGGAATACTTCGAAGATCTCCTCAATCCCACCAACACGCATTCTGAAGAAGAGGCAGAGCCGGAGGACTTTGGGCTGGGCCCTCCCATCACTGGGGTCGAGGTCGCCGGGGCTGTCAAACAACTCCGCAGCGGCAGCGCCCCGGGGGTTGATGAGATCCGTCCCGAGCTCCTGAAGGCTCTGGATGTTGTAGGGCTGTCATGGTTGACACGCCTCTGCAACATTGCGTGGACATCGGGGACTGTGCCTTTGGAGTGGCAGACAGGTGTGGTTGTCCCCCTTTTCAAGAAGGGGGACCAGAGGGTGTGTTCCAACTACCGGGGAATCACACTCCTCAGCCTCCCTGGGAAGGTCTACTCCAGGGTGCTGGAGAGGAGAGTGCGGCTGCTAGTTGAACCTCGGATTCAAGAGGAGCAATGTGGTTTTCGTCCTGGCCGTGGAACACTGGACCAGCTCTATACCCTCACGAGGGTACTGGAGGGGGCATGGGAGTTTGCCCAACCAGTCCACATGTGTTTTGTGGATCTGGAGAAGGCTTATGACCGTGTCCCCCAAGGTATCCTGTGGGGGGTGCTCCGGGAGTATGGGGTAGATGGCCTTTTGTTACGGGCTATTCAATCTCTGTATTGTCGGAGTCAGAGCTTGGTTCGCATTGCCGGCAGTAAGTCAGACCCGTTCCCAGTCAGGGTTGGTCTCCGCCAAGGCTGTCCTTTGTCACCGGTTCTGTTCATAATTTTTATGGACAGAATTTCTAGGCGCAGCCAAGCGGCGGAGGGAGTCGGGTTCGGTGGCCTCCGGATTCCGTCTCTGCTATTTGCAGATGACGTGGTCCTGTTGGCCTCATCGAACAGTGACCTCCAGCTCTCACTGGGACGGTTTGCAGCTGAGTGTCAAGCGGCGGGGATGAGAATCAGCACCTCTAAATCTGAGGCCATGGTTCTTAGCCGGAAAAGGGTGGATTGCCCACTCTGGGTCGGGGGAGAGTCGCTTCCCCAAGTGGAGGAGTTCAAGTATCTCGGGGTCTTGTTCACGAGTGAGGGGAAAATGGAGCGGGAGATTGACAGACGGATTGGAGCAGCGTCGGCAGTGATGCGGACGCTGAAGCGGTCCGTTGTGGTGAAGAGAGAGCTGAGCCAGAAGGCAAAGCTTTCAATTTACAGGTCAATCTACGTCCCAACTCTCACCTATGGTCATGAGCTCTGGGTAGTGACCGAAAGAATGAGATCGCGAATACAAGCGGCCGAAATGAGCTTCCTTCGCAGGGTGGCTGGGCTCAGCCTTAGAGATAGGGTGAGGAGCACGGACATCCGGGAGGAGCTCAGAGTAGAGCCGCTGCTCCTCCGCGTTGAGAGGAGCCAGTTGAGGTGGTTCGGGCATCTGGTCAGGATGCCTCCTGGACGTCTCCCTGGGGAGGTGTTTCGGGCATGCCCATCCGGGAGGAGACCCCGGGGCAGACCAAGGACACGCTGGAGAGATTACATCTCTCGGCTGGCTTGGGAACGTCTTGGTGTCCCCCCGGAGGAGTTGGTGGAAGTGGCTGGGGAGAGGAGCATCTGGATGTCCCTGCTCAGGCTGTTACCCCCACGACCCGGACCCGGATAAGAGGCAGAAAACGAAACGAAACGAAATATTGCACTTGTTTTACTTTTTCGAGGATGCTCAGACAAAGGGACTAGGAATAAAAACTAGCCTTTCAGCTACTGTAACTCAGGTGCATTTGCATTTGTTAAAAATGTTATATAATTTACACTATCCCTTTTCAAAAATATTGCAATTACAACTGGAATTGTTACATGTTTGCATTTTCTTTATCTGAATCCTGTCTGATTCTGAATATATACTAGATATATAGCTCATAAGTCTTCACGGTGTCTTCTGCTTTGCTACTGTTTTTAGTGGCTGTACCTTGCAGACGCATGTTCACCAAGTTGACTAGTTTAGGTTGTACTTACTGTAAGAATATTTACTTTAGAACTGCGTGCACATGAATTATCACTCCAGTTCCATTAAAATAATCTGATTCCATCAGATAATCAAATTCCATCTCTCTTCCCTAACCCCTCGGTATCTGCAGGAGAAGTTAAGTACATGCGCAGGCAGCATTTATGCATTCACATGCATGCACACTTTAAAGATATAATGAGTCATTTTATTTGAGTGATTAAATTATATATTTATGTCAAATATGTTATATTATTGGCTGAGTGAAATTATCAGTAATTTCAGAAAGGAAACAAACTCTCAAAACTTACTGTATTCATCATAAACTACCTCCCTCATTTTGCCTGAAATCATATAGCAACAATTGCAATACAAATATTACTTTCATTTCGAATGAATTACTTTTCCTTTTTTATGGAGTTTTAATACTTCAAAAAAGAACAGACAGATATTAAAGGATGTGTGATTAAACTGTGACAGCTTGACATTTCTGCGTTTTGCATAATGTCTTTTTGTAATGATTCCTTTTTCATTGTTCTGACCTATGTCAGCATATAACAGATTAAGTTTCAAAACTGAATTAGATCACAGTGAATGTAGTGGCCAGATGGGTCCAATTTTGTTTCTAATAATCCCTGTTATTGCAGTCATTTCTAATATCCAGCAATTTCCATTTCAGAAAAGGGATTTTGAAATGATTTCTTGTACCATTCTGTGCTGATTGACATTTTCTTTACACAAATTGAATGTGGAGATTGAATAATCTTTGCCGTAATGTGTCTTATGTTCTGCATTTGTCAATTATGAGACATTATCTAAGACATTGGCCTGAACGATGTGCAGTACAGTTAAAGTTCTCCATTTTGTTTCTTTTGTGAGTGTGTGTGTGTGTGTGTGTGTGTGTGTGTGAGTGTGTGTGACTACCAGCTTAAATAGATCCTTATTTAAAACCATTTGTCATTATTTGCATGTCTATGTCCAGCTGTTTCATAATTTACTGTAGTACATTAGTCTTTAATCAGTGCCCTTCCACAAATAGCCACAGATTTAACACAGAGGTGGGTTTTTACTTCACCACAAAGTTGTGTGATCCAATGGACATCAACTTCAGTACGTAACGCTTTGAAACCTGCACATCTTGAAGTTCTAAGTCATAGATTCTTATTTCTCATACATGACGGACAATAGCTTGTCAGATATTATTCTGTCAAATGTTGTACCTGCAATGTAAAGCTGTCTGTATCAGGTATAAAAAGTACTACAATATTAAACTATTAAACCAACTATTAAAAAGTAATGTTATGTTACAAGAACCAGTTATTGATTGAGGTAGATGCAACCACATTACAGACTACAATAATGCTGTCCTTAACCTGTAATATTCTCGATTTGTCCTTTTAATGCATTACAATGGAAATCTTTAAATTTAGTGAAGTACTAAGTTTATGTAAAAACTACTTATGAAAAGTACAATTATTGATTTACAAGTAGAAAAACATCTTAAAGTTTGTACATGTCATTCCGTTGTTGTTAACTTTTAAACCAAAAAGTTGAACACTACGTTTGGCATTAAGCTGTTTTTAGAGGAGGCTTTATTTTGGATTTTAATTCCTGCATCAGTCAGCACCCTGAAAAAAAAATATTATAGTGGATCAGCTTAAACCAATCAATACAGACAGTTAGGTCTCAGAATTCATCACCACCTGTATGACTTCCTGTATCTATTTGCTCATATAACATGATTTCTGATGTTAAAGGACCACTGTGTAAAATTTAAGAAAATATATTTACAAACACATAATATAATCTCTGTAAAGGTGTGACATTAGTGTGTAATAACCTTAAATCAAAAACCATAGTGTAAATGTAATCTTGGACTAAGAAATTTATAGTTAAATTGGCGTTTCATTTTGCATCAACAGACAATAAGCACCTGCATTTGTATACCGTGGTGGCACTGAAATACAATCAACCCAGAAGACTCCCCTATTTAAAAGGCTTCAAAGGAGAAGGAGTATGAGGAGATTTTGGTCAGCAGTGTGCTGGAAGTTTGTTAACCAATGTTACTCTAAATGGAGGATCTTACACCGATGGCCGTCATAGTTCTTCTACATGCCTAACAGGGAGGGAGCAGCGAGGCAGTGCTCCATTCCATGCATTCTACTACCTCACCACTAGATGCCACTAATGTTCACACACTGGTTCTTTAAGAGGTGGGATGTTTTACAGATATTTCCAGTACAAGGAGAGGACAAACATACTGTGACACTGAAAGAACAGAGGTCATAATTCAAGGCATTAAACATTGAGATTGACAGGCAACCAGCAGAGACATCAGTCTGTCTCATCTAACCTTTGACAAGAAAGTGTATTTTCCGCAGATCTCATCAATATTTTAATTATTAAGATTAGTCAGTGAAATTAATATCAGTTTAAATATTTGGCCTGAATCAAATCAGTTTTTCAGGAATAGTTAGTCCCAATTTCCATGAATGTTTCAGTGTTAGTCACCAAAACTCTTTGGGTTAGATTCACTAACAATGGACCGTGCCCACTATCTGTGCTGTTTTAACACCTTATCCACATAATAATTTGCACTAAATATATCTCGGCACAGTTTGGCCGCTGAGCACAATATGCACCTGTGATTGCAACATATCTATATGGCAATAAATTAGTTGCTTTGCACCAAAGTGACAGTAGACAGAACAATGGCAGAGTCAAACAATTCTCCTGTTTGTTTGTTTTTTTTATCTTATCTTGTGTGTAGAATATTTTTTTTTTTAAAATACCACTTTGCAGGATATTAGGGGCTTGTTAGAGACAAAATCACAGCATATTACTAAATATTGAAAGGACTTTTATTTAGTGCCAAATCAAAATAAAATCATAAGACAATTTCCATATAGAGCAGGTTTAGAACAGAATATTCCCTTGAATATAGCTAAAGAGAAACTCAACATTTCCTTTACATTAACGATTGTAAAACAGAAAACAACATATAGCTGGAAACATTTGGCGCACATTCTCCAAAAAATCCTTTTTGTGACAGCCCTTTATATACAGTATGTGCCACAGTTACCACCAGCTGAGTGTCACAGAGAGAGAAAAGAATAGAGAGGGAGAGAGACAGAGATTGCACCCATTTAATACATGGGACTCACTGGCGTTCAATTGATTTAACTGCCTGTGGCAATTTGCGCTGGCCTTTGTGCATTACACACCATTTGAAACAAGCCTTATTTTCATAGGGAGGGGGCAATTTTATGCCAAATTTTTGACTATTCTTTGATTTACATGCATGCAAATGGGACAGGCGCGCCCTGAAATTGACCCAAACTGCACTACCCTGCAGATAGTGTTCATTTCAGGTGTAAATTACCTATAGTGTGTGCTTTATGAATAGTACGCTATTTTTTTCCCTCTAATTTGCATTGTGTTATGGCAAAAAAGTAGTGCAATACGTTTGTGGATATGGCCCTTTGTGTATCATTGAGGTATAACAACTTTAATGCATTTTCCACCTTTTGAAACAAATGCAGTGCCAATTCTTAAATTTTTTTTCAGTTTTATTTACATGCAGTCATGTCAGCTGAGTTTCCTTCACTGATACACTTTTAACAATCCTGCTTCATAGTGCATCTTGTACTGCTAAAAATGTATCAGGAGACCTAATAACGCAAGTTAACAGAACATCTTAAATACTAATGACAATCTCTGAAAAATGTTTTATATGGAAAACATAAGGAGCAAATCCTGATGACTTGAAGGGGTGGGGCTTAACATTGTAGAAACAAAACTGACCATTGTGATGCATTTTGTTGACAAACTTGCACAAGTAGCTCTTTCTCTTCTTCCAGTGAAGCTGTTTCTGGTTCAAACATGTACAGCTAAATTCCACAAATGTTAGAACTTGCCATCGTGCAGCGTATAGTAGACTAGTTCAAAAGTCGGAAGATGACAGAGCAGGTCGGCACTGACTCGATCCAGCTGTAGGCGATGGGGAAGAGAGGTGAGTGGAGATGGGGAGGACCTAAACTACCACGTTCATAGATCCCCACAACCTAGATGAGGTATTAGTTTTTTAAAAGTTTCATCAATGGCTGGAGCCGGTCTTAAACGGAATATCTTAACTGCTTTATAACTCACCGAAAGGCTTAAAGGTAATACTTTTCTGCGCAGTTTAATATATTGACAAATATCAGAACATGCTTCTGTTGAAAGAAAAGACTGGCTTGATTTGATAGCTTTTTTCCTTTTAAAATACTAATCATTTTTATTTCCAAACACCAACAACAAAATGAATCACAATAAATAGGTCATGCAGTAATATTCTCTGATTTTCCAGGGTATAAATCTATTGATTTGGCACACAGGCATAGGCGAACATCTGAGAGTTTTGACTGCAGTGATGCCTGGTCACAGTTAAAATGCATGAACCCATTCAAAGGGTTGTGAAAGCAGAGGGTGTGCTGCTATGGTTTTACAATTACTGTTTGTCTATAAAGCATGGCTCGCAATTGCCCTTTAAAGGTGTGTTGACATTTCATCAAACAACACACATTCATGTATTTACTGTGGAATATAAAGCAATCAGTGACAGCGACATTGAGAGCAGAGTATTTCTTGACTGCATGTTTTGTGCTGCCTGAAGAATACCTGAGCTGTACCTCGTCGCCAGTAAAGTATTTCAGAAGACAGATAGATAAGAAAGAGTGCATGCTCAACCCTGATGAAATCTCTACAAGCGTACCAGCTGACACTGAATAATGTTACATCTCTTTGTGTAACCTGATTGTGCAGTGATAAGTGCTGTGATACAGCTTCAAAACCACAGCAGGTGAGTTTCTTGCAATTTTTAAGATCTGACTGGGCCTCAAAATAGCAGTGTCCAGGTGAGGTGACTAAGGTGGGTGGGTTTTACAGTAGTTTTTCAGTACAGCTCATTGGTAAACAGCTCTTTTCCCCAAAAAAGTTGGGATGCTGTGTAAAATGCAAATAAAAGCCAAATAGGATGGTTCCGAAAACAATGAAACCCCACATTTAAATAATAATAGTACAGATATAGAATATCAAATCTTGAGAATAAGAAATGTCATTGTTTGGGGGTTTTTTTGTATTATATCCTTATTTAAAATTCAATGTGAACAAAACATTTCAAAACGTCAAGGTCATGTTTACTATTTTTTAGCATCTCTTCTGCTTTTAACACTCTCTTCAGTAAGAGAACCAGTTTCTGTAATTTTGACAGAGGAGTATTATCTTAGCTTTGCTAGATGTAGGGTTTAGAGTGCTTAATAGTTCCAAATATTGAATGGGTGAAAGGCAAAACTGCAGGCAGGTCAGTTTAGCGCCTGGATTCTTTAACTACAAGATCATGCTTTTGTAATACGTGCAGAATGTGGTTTGGATTGAAACTCCTTTATTGTGTTGTTGAGCCCATCACAGTTGTTTTAAATGAAGAATGGTGTCATGAATGTGGGAATCTACCCAGGATTTAAAACGTAATGTATACCTTACATTATAACATTGTACTGTATATGTAATAGTGCTACAATGTCCATGCTGATGACTGATGTGGTTGGAGGCATTATTTTTTCAGGAGGTCCATCCATTATGGAGCTAGATCAGTCTCAAAATTCACAAATGCATTTTGGGATTTGTTTGTAAATGAATCTCTCCCAAGTATATTTTTCATTGCACCCAAAATATTTCTCATTCTATATAAACACAACAAAAATCCACATATAAATTAATAAGGTTCACAAATGTATTCCTGACGCACACACAAATATTTTTTGTTTTAAATATATCTAATAGAAATCCATAAATATGTGTATTTAAAATAATTAGCAATTTTCATCAAAAAACATGTATGTATGTTGCCCAAAATGTTGAATGTGCATTTACAAACTTGTGGTTTCTGAACTTTATTGTATTTGTATGTGGGTTTTAGAGGCTCTTCAGGCTTACATATAAATCCCAAAAAGCATTTGATCTTCAGGTTTTATTATCAGTCATTACACATATTATGAGTCTGGAAGGCAACTGTAACTTGACTGCCATGCTGAGGCATGCAGCTGTGAGATGCTAATTCTAGGTTTTTGGTTTTTTTTAATACCATACGTTTCAGTAACTCTCTGATATGATATAAAAACACAGAATAATTACTTGACCTCATTCTTTCCAGTTTAGTCAAATTTTAATTCAATTTTCAATTTCCAATGATCACAATGATAACATAATCAAGAACTAACATTTTATTAGCTTTTAATGATTTTAATACTTTCTGTGTTGCAAGTATGCTTGGACTCCATCCCTCCCTAAGTCCAAACTCACTCTCAGTGTATACTGTCATGGAGGCAAATCGTGTGGCATTAATAAGTTCAGTGTGAGTGGTCTGTAAGATATGTTACAAAATACATTGTGTACCTTTAAAAAATTACTTAAAGTCCAATAAATGCAAGATGTTTTCAAAGTCAATGAGTTATCTTATCAATACTGACCAAAATAATCATCATTATGATATTTTCCATAATCAAGCAGCCTTACTAGTCATCAAATCATTTAAAAAAAAAAAAAAAAAGAAAAATTCAGATCATGTCTCTTAATCATCATGTTAATTTGTTTTCTTCGGCATCGGGTGAATGCAGAAGTCAGTTCAATTTGTTGTCTCAATCAGTGCTCTTTGATCACATTCACGTAGTTACACACAGCTCATTATTTTTCATGTTTGCTTTATTTGAAAAGGGACAGTGAACATTGATTGCAATGAGCTCCAGGGTCCATCATGTGAGTGTGCCTGATTTAGCCAAACAAGCTAATTTTAATCTGCAGTCCAGTGCAGGTTGATGGCACAAAAAAAGACAAGAAAAGAAAACACAAAAGCACAGACAATAGATAAAACAACATGTATTCTAGACCATGACAGCTGGCCGTGATTTGTTGATCGCACATGACAACAAGCATATGGACCCAGATAACACAAGCAATTGAACACAGATAAAAGCAGCAAGCACATGAGCACACACAAAAAGCACATGGGAACTGACAATTAATTAAGACAAAGACAAAATATCACATCATCACAGCTTATTATCGCATATTCGATTTTCCATTAACAACTGTTTTTTATCCATTTGAAGAAAGAATGCAATGATATGATGGTAGTTCTGCAGATATGGCATTCTAGGTATGTTGTATTATATTAGCAACTCTTTAACTATACTGCATGTGTAAGTATTAAAATGGCTGTAGACACCAAGTTGAAGCAGTCTATATGCTGGGAAAAAACACACTTATTTATGGGCTGGCAACTAAACCTTTTGCGCTCTCATCAGTTTGATATTTTGTTAGTGTGTCTTCTTCCCAACTGATGTTTGCTCTCTCTTTCTCGCCCCTGTGTGCAGGAGCAGTGGTCATAGCCTTTGTGGTCTGCTGGCTGCCCTATCACGCTCGCCGTCTGATGTTTTGTTACGTCTCTGATTGGTCCAAGTGAGTAACAATTCTTCATGGCGGAATATCTGCTAGTTTGTTAGCCTGCCCGACCTCTGCAGGAACACACAGATGCTGCAGATGCACTCGTATAGACTTTCACATTCATTTACACACACATGCACACACAAATATTGGCTATAAGCATGATTTAGGGTTCATCGGTTAAGAGTGTCTGATAGAGAGAAGAGGGACAGATACATCATCCTGATTAGATTGCCCTAATTTAACATTCTCATCCTCTCTTTTTTCTTTCTCTGTACCCTCTCTTGATTATCACACAAGTATATATTGCTTCCCTAATCAGATCAAACAGACACCCTTTCAGTAAATGGATGTTAGTTACAACATTCAGCTAAGTGAATGGGGATGGAAATTCATGCCCATGTGGGCAGCTACTGACAACAGATACTTTATGAAACACACTTGTTTCACTTTATCAATAAAATTCAAACAACATCTTACCCTATTTGAATCCTACTTTAAAAGACAGAGACTGCCTTGTGTCAATAGGTAACTACAAATCTATGTGAATAGAAATGATGTGTGGAGTTCGACAAGGCTCAAGTCAGCCTATTATCACCTTAAGAACATTTCAAGAATCAGGGAAGTGATGTCCCAGAGGGAGTCGTCCATGCATTTATCTTCAGTTTGTCTAAAAAATCCGTATGACAGCTGCAGCTGATCCACAATGCTGCTGCTTGAGTCCTCATTAAGCCCAGGAGAGTGGGTCATATCAGTCCAGTTCTCAGATCTTTGAGCTGTCTTCCTGTCTGTCAAAGAATTGACTTCAAAGATATGCTGTTATTGCTGTCAGGGCCAACAGATATGTTTTGATCTGCTGCTCCATTTTGAACCACTGCCTTTTGTCGAACTGTGCATTACACATACACCTGGCTTACCTTGCCTTACTTAAGTGACATATAATAAATCAAATTAGTTTCTACTTTTTACAAAAGATAAATTCATGCAGATGTATATGAATAAATCTGCATGAATTTATCTTTTGAATTTATCTTTGAATTTATCTTTTGTGTCTACATACAAAAGAATTTATCTTTTGTATATAGTGCCTAATTATTTCGCAAATTACCACAGAATGTAATGAATATTTTGGAATAAATCTAAACAAATTTGTTTGTCTTTCATAAACATTGGAAAACTTTGCAAAACACAGTCCATGCAAACGTTTGTTTTATACAATATCTTTACAGTAACAGGGTCAAAAACACACGGGTGGGTCACTGTAGTCATTTACTCCACGATACCAGACAATGGCAATAACACTACACTGGCTGTAGTTAGGCCCCATCTACTCCTGGAATTGAATGGGTGGGTCACTGTAGCCATTTACTCCACGATACCAGACAATGGCAATAACACTTTACACTGGCTGTAGTTAGGCCCCATCTACTCCTGGAATTGAAAGGCGTTTTTTGTGAACAGATTGCAATCAAATCACGCCTAACCACGTGAAAGTACAGTTGTAGATACATTTGAAATGTTTTGAGGATAGATTTTGGTTCAATCAGTGGTCATGGAACCATGGGCTACAGCATCAGCACAGCTTGCATAACAAAATATTAAAGGTTCACTTTGGCTATATTTCAGATATAAAGCCTGTTATTATAGAAAATAATTGCTGTGGTAAAAGGCAGCAATTACATACGGTCACTCACGCAGCATGAGCTGGAAAGGATACCCTTACGGAAAAGATACAGATACATTTTGTAAAGTTTGCATCTCTTTTATCTTTTACCAGATACAATATCCTCAGGAAATTTGTATAATATTAAACTTGTAAGATTTGTGAACTTAAAAGAAAATATGTAACAGTAATTCTACGTACAATATACATAGCAGATATGTACAATAGCAAACGAGCTGGACAACCATCAGTGAAACTAAAACTTTGCGAGTATTACAGAAAACATGTCCAACATTTATGTGAGGTGCCACATGAGACATACAAATGAGAAAAACATAATCTTACAATAAAATTAGTAGTAATATTGGAGTGGTACAGTTTTGCTAACATTAGAATTTTCTCAAAACCAGGTAGCTCATTCTTCTCAACTAATGAATTTTTCTAAAATAATTATAAGGGTAACATTTGTTGTTTTAATATTTATGAGCAATTATATCCAATAACATAGGCTAAAGTGATTTTGTATTCACATAACAAATATTCAAAATACCCATAGAATATTTTCATTATTGCAGCCCACGCCTGCAGAGCCACGGGACAAGAACAGCCCCCCACAGCGACAGTCCCCTGGTCAAAATATAGAGCAAAGAGATAGAAAAACACTCGTTCATTGCATTCTTGCTCTAATTTTGCACAACATTAGCATGAGATTACATAAATTGCACATTTACTTTTAAAATTAGGTAAAAAATAGCAATACTTGTGACAATACTACTGTACATGACCCAACTGACGCAAGTTCCTTACGATGGTACTTTAAAATTGCTTTACCCCTATACATGCTGCTCTGCAGTTAGATTTTTACATCGAAATACATAAATGTTGATAACATGCATTGCAAAATGCGTCGCGTAAGAATAAATGTACATTTTGATTTTGATCAAACATCTAACATAATCTAAATTGGCCATAGTTTAGACAGAAATGTTTCCTTTTCAGCTCAGAAACCCAAAATAAGTGACACTCTTCACATTAAGATAAGATTCATTCATTTACAGTTATATGTGTTCAGTAGCAATCGAGCTGGACTGTGGACACTGAATATACATACATGGTCTGACTATTTCAGTAGCACATGTGGCTTTGTGAAAGCTTTTGAGAAAGTGAAAAGCTGACATGTATCTCAGTTGAGTTCCGATAAAGGAACCTCCGGCTAACTTCTGCACTGTGAAATTACAATAGTATCCTGTGGCGAATAAACACTGATCACCCATGTCAATAAAATGATACACTCTAAAACTACTCCTTCCTTCAAGAGCACAACAGACTTGTTTCTTCGCTTTGTTTTGCTGTAGGTATGACCATGAATAACTTCTCCATTTACAGCAATTCTCTTGCAGAGTTCACCACCGAGTTTGTGGGAACCTCTCTCACTGTGTGGAGAGCAACTTGGTCACCAGAGATATTATTGTTATGTTTGGTGGGCCAAGGGATTTCACCTCAGTAAACCTTTAAACTTCTTGGCATGCTGCTTTCCATTTCTCATTTCATTGCCGAGATCTTTAACTTTTGCAGGTGGGGGAAAGCATAATGCCACCAATTTGCATATTCATTGTAGTACAGCCTGATTTCTTTTTACTTGTCTCAGGAGTTACCCATTGAAATCAAACATGAGCCCACAAAGGACCCCAGGGCACAATACGTTTGCCTAAATGCCAAAGTGAAAGATCATTGAATGTCATTTGCTCTTCCGCATATAGCAACAGCACACTTCCAACAAAGTACACTAATGCCTCATGTGCATAGCTAATCAGTTCAGCTTTAAGTCACACTCCAACCAAATGTTTATGCCCTCTCTCAGTAGTGCCCAGTGAGAGTGATACTTCAGTGCATTTCAGAACTGGCAAGCTATAGTACATAAGCCAGTGTTGCCACTGGTGGCCTTTCCAGAATTTGCATTCCTCAAGAGATCTTTGAACTTGAGTAACAGTACCTGGCGGGTTTATAAACAAGAAGTGTCTGTCCATGATTTTCTGTTTGTGTACCAGGATACCATGGTTCAGAAATGCCCTCATCCATAAAGTCTGCCTGTATGTTCATACAGCAAGCAACACACAGTGCATGTAGTCAGGAACCGTCCCATTGTTCAGATCAGACAGTAGTCAATCTGCAAGGATAGGGTCCTTTATGCCCTTTATAGTATTCCCTTCTCTTTTAGCAATTTGTCCTATAGCTACTGTGGTTTTATGATTCCTGTCTCTTGGTTTTACATCTAGACACATGTAAAACCCTGTGTTTCCTTTTCTTTTCCCTTTTTGCATCTCAGGGTGAGGCAGCCATATTCACCATTAAATCACTTAAAATTCCGTAGGAAAGGCCTTTCTACTGTCAAAGTGTGCACTTTCATGTGTCTCAGTGAAAGATCACTAGGATGCTGCCACTCAAAACCAGCCTGAGAAAGATTAGCGCACACCTCAACGAATGGTTTAAAGAAGCAGGAAAATGTCTGGCTTTTTAAATCCAAACCATAAAGCATTTAAAAGTACATGTTTATCTCTACTCTCTAACATAGTATTGGCCAAATACCGAATTTAGGGGACTGTAAGACTGGCACACCATCACAATCGAATGTTAAGGACAGGAAGCCCTCTTCCTCATCACTGTTTGATGTTAAGTGCCATCATATTCTGTATGTCACCTCATCGCAGGCCTGCTTGTTTCATCTTCACGAAAACAGAGGTCACGCATACCCTGGTTCCGAAGAATATCTTTGAGCGGATGCTTTAACGGAATACTAATACAGAAATTTCCTTCCTTTAAACTTGGTTTTACTGTTGTGGATGAGGAACACGACAAACATTTAAGTGTTTTTTCTTAAGACTGTAAAGAACTAATGTAGTTAGTACAAATCCTTCAGTAATGATGCCCTTCAAACTGATCTGCAATACCAGCAGCAGTTTCTCCAAAGAGTACTTGTTTATTTCAACTGCACTGGTCCCAGCAGAATGTAACAATTATAACTGGTTTCAGAAGGTCTTCCATCAGTATACCTGTAGTGTTGTGTTTCAATGCAAATAAGAGAATCGAGAGGATGTTTTACCATTCTGTTAGTCAATGGGCAAGTTGTTCTAACCTAGTTGTCCTAGAAATGACTTAAAAAGAAGCGTTGCGGTAAAATGATCAGGATTCACTTGCTTTTACTCATAACCTTTGTTTGTTGGACTGTACTTCACAGAAAACAAGCAGAAGCGCAACACATGAGAAACAAAAAAAAAAAAGAGTGATGATAAAGTGTAAACCAATCACTTTCCGCTGAAGATTTTTCTCGTACAGAAATCATCTGGTCTCGTCTATAATCCATCCATGCTGTGAAACACAAACAACTCAAGATTTGACAGAGCCCTGGAGGCAATGAAAGTGATAATTAGGGTAAAGATTACGGTAAAATATCAGAATAAGCCAATGAGAGGCAAAGAAGGGCGGGTCATGCCTCAGCCATCTGGGCAACAGATGATCAGTGAGATGAATGCGAGATCTTGCGGGGTGACGCAAAGGTAACGTATTGTATCATTTGAATCAAGAAGAGCTGCATGGTAGACAGTGGGTGCCCCCTGGATCCGTGGACTTCGAGGAGGCGAGTGAATCCTGGGCTAGAGGTGAGTAAATTCACATATGTATAAATGTTAAAGTTTTAGCTTAAGTTTGACATGCCTTTGATTAACTGTTTGGGTAACAATAGCTAAAAGCTAAAAGTGTTTGACAACAACTTAATTTAATCCATTCATAAATATGTTTCAAATAAAAGGTAATATCCTTATATATCTTGCATTGTAAAACATCACAGTATAAACAAAATAAAAGAAAAACAATATAAACAAATGGAATTGTAGGAAAAAAGCTAACCCGAAGGTAAAAACGCACACAATGAATTTGAAAAATTAAAATCACCTATTACTTTTTAGCCAATTTCTGATTGACTTTTAAGTTTTGAATAGAGGCCAAGCTAACTGTTATTGTAAGCTGAATGCTAAAGAGTACTCGTCAGAATTACTAAGAAATGTAGATATTATCAGTTTTGATGACAGAATTGTAATGTATAAAATTTCTGAAATTGTTCCTTTGTTCTAGACGGGAAAAAAGAGACAACAGACAACAGACAACAGACATTCTTACATCCTTTGCTAGCCCCATTGGCAAAACACAGTGGTGACAGAGCCTGCTAGAGCTAACAATGAAAAGGGTGACTAGAGATATGCTTCCCTTAAGTTTGGTGGAAGGAGAGACTGATGATTGGTCCGATTATAAGCCGTGAGAGTTGAAAGATGTATGAAGACAGCGGAGCTGGATTGAAGGCTGATTAGCAATGTGTCAACAAGATGGCTGTTACTTAAGTCCTTATAACATTAAAGCAGTTTCCATAGTTGGCTATTTATTTACAGAAAGGTGAACATGTTATATTCTAATGTTCTCTGACAGCCACATAGCCGCTATATAGTGGGTTATAGCAGGCTACTTAGTAAACGCATGCAGAGCATTGCTTCCTTTTTTCATCTTTTATGGTACAGTACTGTACATTTCAGCTGCTAAGCACTACCATCAGACCTGTCTTATTTTTTTTCTTTTTTTGTGATTGAATTACAGCGGGAGATCAAAGACTTAAAAGAAAAGAATGTCAAATTGAAGCTCATCAACTAATACACTCTCTTTCTAAATCAATTTAGGATTGTATTACAGGGTACTTTGCACTGAAGAAGAAAGACGATTCCTCAGCATGTCTCTTTTATTAAAAGGTGGATATCCATCCCGGGACTGGAGTCATGGGTGACAATCTGGCCTGGGCCCTATGCCCACAGTGCAAATTAAGCAGTATTGTATTTACAGTATTTGTGTAGCATTTTGCTGATGGCAGTCTTCCCAGTGGAGATCCTGCTGGTGAGCAGTCATAAAGGAGGCAAACAAGGCGGAAGACATGATCGTTTACCACCGACTAAGAATAATTGTGTATCATTTACTATATATTTTCAAGTTTTTATGTTATATGTTTAGCCAGTAGTGAATTATTTTTTTTGCATTTTCCTTATTTCAGACATTGAATCTTAAAGAAGGAAGAGTCATTACAAATGTTCTGTGGTGCCAGATTTGACTGCCC
>KV751391.1:2121019-2173292 GCA_001698575.1 Mola mola
GAGTCATTACAAATGTTCTGTGGTGCCAGATTTGACTGCCCCACATAGGCTATTAACAATGGAAATAAATAATGGCGTTATGTAAGCCCATATAATAATTCAAATGCATACTACTGACACATGATGGTCAGAGTCTTGCACACATCTGGTTTTGAACCCCCCTTTGCCCCCACACACCCATAAAGCTCAATATCCTCCTCGGAGACAACGTCTGTCTTGTGGCAATCAAATTCTAACACTATGTGACACTGTTTACAAGCAGCAAAGCCACTGAGAAATGTTATTCTCACAGCCTGTTATCACACATAACTTCTCCCATATGTCCGACTTGACCTCGGGTTGCCGACCCGGTGCAGGACACGTTGCTAAACCATGAAAACTTGCACGGTTTCTTCACTTTTTGGGCTCTTCCCTCCGCTCCTCCTGACACAAAAAGAAGAGCTTTCTAGACGTGCCAGGCAGCGAGCTGTCAGGAGAGAACGAGAGAAGAAAAACTCCAATTGAATTTCATGCAGGCAGCTAGAAATATTCACATCACAATTTGTATTTGATGGTCTCAATATTATCATTTACTGTATCTTAGGTCAAACAAGCCACAAGTATATTGAGTAAAATTAGATATATCGGCCACACCTAACTAGAATACTGTCTAATCTTTCTTTTATTATATACTTTAGTATATACTAGTGTAATATTGGTCTTCTCATGACATGCCAGTGTAGGCCAACCCTGCCTATAGAGTGTCTTTGATGTCCAATAGCAAATAAACAAATGAACATGTTTAGAAAACCAATAAACATTTTATAGTCTGAAATATATTGTTTCATTTGATAGATTTTTTTTTATCAAAGGTCATACAAGGTGATATCCTTTGTTTTGCTGAGCTTCTCTATGCCTCTCTCAGTATGCTGCAATAGAACTGGCATCGAGGGGAATCTGGCACTATTTGACATTAATATGATATAATGATCCTTGCTTGTTTTATTGTTTTTTATGGGTTTCTTACGGACTGCTAATTGTACTAAGTTCTTCTTTTTTTCTTTTAGTTGTGTTCTTATGTAGGTCTCCAGCATTGGAAGCCCAATCATGGCCATGATCGCAGAGCTTCCAGCCAAAAGTATCATGCTGCTGTTTCCACTGCATCCCCTGAAAGAGATCGCTTGTTTTTTCTGTAATTACAGTATAGTAAATCAGGTTGTTGTACTGATTTGTCATTGTTTATACTTCCGGGTGGATAACTCTGTGAGAATCATTTTTTTAAGCTGCAGTAAATATTAGCTAAGTATAAAACAATAAGTGATTATGGGACAGTAAAGCCAAATATATTTTTAAATATATTTGCTTTAGATTTTTTCAATTTCAAAGCTACCTAAAGAGTGTGTTTCACAGAAGATAGTTTTGCATCTACAGAACTGGGGACAAGGTGGAATGTAAGACATACATTCAGTTTGGGAATGGGTTTTACTATCCGGCTTTACAATCAAGACGAGTTCTGTTGAGTCTGAAAATGAGTACCAAACAATAAAACACCAAAGAATGACTGTGTTTGAGATTGCTTCATTAGATTATGAATTTGAACTTCTTACTTGCCTAATCACCGTAACAGTTTTCCACGTGTCACTGGCTGTCACTGTATGGCTCTATACTGTTACAGATGTCAGCAGCATCAGGAACATCTTCTTTTTGGTGGACAGATAGAATAACGTAATGTCTACGTATTCATAATATGAAGAGTTTAAAAATGGTTCTTAACTTGGGGTAAATAACGAAAAATATACAGTATTGCTGAGCAACAGCAATTAGCATTATCCACCATTAAGGGGAAATTGTTCTAGTACTCCCTAGTTTTGTCCATAGTTTTTCATGTTCCTCGGAAATTTGGGGAATTTTGTGCAGTAGAGGTACAACGCAAAAGCGCAATGGTTTAGTTAACTCTGTAAAGAGATTGGGTTGTAAAATCTGCAATATTGACATCCAGAGCTCTGACTGAATAACACAATTTTTTCTGTAATAACAGAAAAAATGCCAATAAAGTCTAATGAATTAAAAAATTGTCTAACCACCATGTTTTCAGTATTACAGATATTGAAAGATTGCATTTATGAAACTGGAGTGGAATAGTATGGTAGAAATTAGTTGTACTGTGTGCTTACCAGGCAATGCTTGCCTTGCTAGTTTTTAACTAGGTTTTATCCAATAACAGTGACAGCGTCAAATTAAGTTATTTTACATATCATATGTTTGTGACTACAGAAACTTGTAAGAAATTGTATAAATTCATTCATAAAAATTGTTGTTTTAATTAGATAACATGTAATAAACCATAATATAGTTAAAAATCACAAAGATTATATGAAATATGTACAGTATGGAAAATATGATTTATCATTCACTTTCCTTATAAACCACATACATATTTTTTTATTTGATTTATGCATTTTTAAATTATCTTGAAAGAAAATGTAAAAGTGGCCACTTTCAAGAGTAAATAATAGTATAAGTTTTATAATACACACGACACATAGAGAACATAAAGACTGACTACTGGAAGTGATGAAAAATTCTTTTTTGTTTTTTTCTATTCTTTTTCCATATGGGTATCCAGAAAATTACTAGTATACTTTTTAATTGACTGCTTGCCTATCCTTAGCTAAAATGACACAAATGGATAACAGAGGACAGTTGCAGTGAGGAAGTAGAAGGGGTGAATATCTAAAGCTGAATCCAGTTGGCCTGTATGTCACAGCAAATTAAAATTACTTAACCCCAGTTTTGTCAGTATAATTTGGCTGTTATGTTCTTCATTCTTATTGGCCAGATCTAAACTCACCCATGTTACATGCTGAGTGCATGTAGTGGGTATGTCTCAAAAAGTGGAAAGTACTCGACCGTAAAAGCGGCAGTGAGGCAATGTCTCGCCGAAGATATCAGATTTGGTGAATGGAAGAGACAAGAGGTCAAAAATCACGTGGCATTTTATTGCTATCATTTTTCAAGTGCAAAACGCAGTTAGACAAATGTAGGTTGTAGGGGAAAAAAGCAGACACAAAAGGGAAAATACAAAAAAAAAAAAAAAAAAAGAAAGAAAAAACCAAACTCACCAAACACAAGATAAACAGCCAACAGTAGACCCTGGGGCTCCAGACCTTGTTTCTTTTCTGATAGAGCTAAACTCTGAAGAGGAGCCACTTATGCTCTCTATGCTGTACTTATACTTATGCTCTCTGAAGGATCATTGAATTCTGCTCTTCCCTAAGAGAACAAAACTAATGATTCCATCATGATCAACACCCCCAAGTACGAGACCAAAACAACCTTGCAATTTTGACGATAAAAATCCTGCTCCAGCCATTGAATAAATCCTAAAAATCTCATTTCTGTCTTGTAAATTAACATATTTAGATTGATTTATTTATTTGTTTTTAATCTTTTGTGGCCTTGGCTGAATGTCTTGGATGTAATTCTACACCTTGGCCTCATCTAGATTGTGAGAATCTGTGAACTTGCTACTTTAGCCCGTTCTTCGCTCACCGCTCTGCCCCTGACCTGCAGCCGGAGTTTACCTACTCTGTCATCTTCTGACTTTCAAACTAGTCTACTATACACTGCACCATTATTCAGTCATACATGTTTGAACCAGACACAGATTCCGATGATGAAGAGGAAGAGTTACTTGTAGACGTTGCTGTTTCAAGAATGATACGTTTTATTTTTACAGTGTTAAGCCCCACTCCCGCAAGTTGTCAGGATTGTTCCTTAGGTTTTCTCTGCAGACGACTCAGGCTGTCAGAATTTATCGGAGACTGTCACTGGTGGATTTTATAATAAAAGCAGAAAATTCTCAGCCATGACACTGTTTATTTCAGTCATGTTGCATGTACATAAAAAACACCATTTGAGCATGTAAACAAGGTGAAAAATACAATTTTCATCAGAGGTGGTCTTCAACTGTGTATGTCCCTTATCTTGTTCGTTAGCATGCCTTTTATCAATTAGTTTAGAAATAGTGATGAACCGGTAAGGGATTAATCAACACTAGTCCAGCAGTGTGTCTTTTGTGTGAGTAAAGAATTCAGGATCTAACAGAAAGAAGAGGTTTCTCACAGCGCACAATCTAATTGAAGGGGAATCAGTCATTGTTTCAGATACTGGCAGAAGCCACAATTGGTCAGGTCCTTTTCTTTGCTGGTAAAAGCAGTCGCCTCTGTTAAATGTACTGGACTGGAGTTACAAAAGGAAAAGTGCTTGATAGACGTCAGCACATAATCACCACCTATGAAATCGCTGCATCTGAGATCCAGACCACGAGCTTGTTCAGATCCCAGAAAAGCTCATGGCTCATGTGTCATCTTCCAATCCGTAAATGGAGTCCACAGAATTACCTGAGTATATATAATGAAAGGGCTTGTTCAGTAAGATCCCTGTTGTCCCTTTCAATTTATTCTCATTCATCTTTAATGGTGTCCCTGAATGCAGGCGTACACACATAAAATTGACTATCTGCACACCTCAGTGACACTTGTCCACTGCAAAGGCAGAACAGATCAATACACCAGCTTCTAGTAACTGAGCTGACCCTCGGGAGTACCGGTGTCAGGACGTATTGATGTGTTATGACTCAAAACCTTTGTGTTTGCCTTTATTGTCAGCTGTTTGCACATGGCAGATTGTTTATTCATGTTTCTTCATTACAAACCCTGTTATTTAGTGTCCATTTATTCCTGCTTCACCTATGCACGTAAAGAAACGCAAGAGACCTAAGACTCTATGTTAAATTTGTTTTTAAGTCTTTAACATACATGTCTTAATATGATCTGTAACCTTCCACGCTTGGAGCATGCGATACATCATGGATCATCATAAATTGTTTTTGGATATAAAAAGAGATGTCAACTAAACTGCCGTGTGTCCAGGTAGGTGAGTCACTTGATCATGTGAAAGTCCAGTGCTGTGACGATGTGTGACTCATTCATTCACAAGCAGAGCTCGGCTGTCGATCATGAAGTTTCAGCCCCATTAATGACAACAAATAGCAAAAAGAAGCTGATTAGAAAAATAACACAATAAAAAGAACTACCTACAATGATGGAATGTATCAGAAACATTTATTAGAGGTGCACTGAGGTGTGTTGTGAGTTTTTAGTTCGGCCCAAGTACAATCTGTTACATGGAGAGAAAGCGTTTTATGACCTGTACTGCACCCAGCCCCCAGGGTGTCTGGGTTCAGTACTTTACTTTACTTTACTTGGGGATTTCTAATTTACTGGCAGTGGTTCACACATTTTATGGTTTTGTTTGTAACCATGTTTTGCTTTTTCATTTGAATTGATATTTAAGTGTGAAATTGGTCATATAGTATGTCTATAAGTCTGTTTCTGCTGCGTTTCTATGACTTTGCCAAGGAGGTCAGGTTTTATTTTTTTTTTTTGTTGTTGTTGTTGTTTTTTTGTTTTTTTTTTATCAGCATTTGTTTGTTGTATATATTTTGGAAAATATTTATAGGAATAGGCTTTGGCTCAAGGAACCAGTGATTACATTTTAGAAGAGATCTGGATAATAGATAGATCGATAGAGATGACTTTATTAATCCTTGTAGGTAAAATAAATGAAAAGGTGGAGATTGAACCCAGGGCTTCATACATGCGAAGCACTCACTCTGCCACTGAGCTATATTCCCTAAGCTTTCTGTCCTGTCATGCCTTTCATAAGCTGAGTTTTGTATTCTTTGAGTGTTTTCCCATTACTTGCAGCATGGTGTTGCATCCATTTTGAAATGTTTTAAACTTTCTATTGATTTCTTGTGTTTTCACTCTCAATGCAAGTTGCACAAAACTTTAGAAACACAAAATAAAGTAGCTGCAGACTTGAAACATGTATATATTTTTTGTTATCCTTTAAACTGCCTTTCCCCCACTTAAATAGCTCTGAAACATATTTCCTTGATTTCTTATTTATGTAATGTTGTTGTCTTTTCATCCTCCTTTTTCATTCCTTATTATTTTGCTACTGTTCGATTTTACATAATTAATATATTCCCCTCATCTGTAGCTGTGGAGTTCAATCTCCCTCTTCCTAGTTTCCTCATCCCCAACAGCAACAAGGGGCAATTGAATATAATAAAATTAGAATAAGAATAAAAATATAATAAAAAAAAAAAATGATTGGTGAATATAATACATTCCTAAAAATAGTGTTAATATGCTTGACTTCAGGATTGCGCAGCTACGGTAGAGCTGTCTTTATAGATCTAAAGCCCATGGACTTCAAAAGCCAGCTTCCTCTGAATTATTTGTCCATTTAATTCCATCATGCAACCATGTTTTCTCATCCCTTTTTCTTTCTGTAGCTTTGGCAGCATTAATTAAGCCAGAAGTTGCTTGAAATTCACACTAGACTTCCCGGGTACTTGATTGTTACTGATGTTTGAAGCATTTCTGTGTTGACGTGGCTAATTTGATAAACCAAGATTTCTGTCTGTTTGTTCACAGAGGTCTGTATGACTTCTACCACTATTTCTACATGCTGACCAACATCCTGTACTATGTGAGCTCGGCCATTAATCCCATCCTCTACAACCTGGTATCGGCCACCTACCGCCAGATCTTCTTCTCCACGCTGCACTACTTTTGCCAGCCCTGTTGCCATACACCCAGGAGGCGCCCCCACCCACTGACGCGCCATTCCATCAGCATCTCCAGCAACCACACCCTCTCCACCAACATCATCAAAGAGACAGCATACTGACTGTTGGCACGTCGTTGTCATGTGATCGCTCTGAGAGCACTGTGCTGTTTTGTGTTGTCTCCTTTGTTTTGCATAACACGAGTTTGTGAAATCAAAAAGCTAAATATTGGTTTAGAAAAATTAAAAACACTAAAGAAAGATGTTTTAAAAGATGTTATATTACTAAAGTCTCTTCCCTACTCCGTCTGCTGAGCCTCAGCAATCAGCAGAACAAACAAGCGAATTTCAAATTCTTTAACGTCAAACTAAAACTCAGTTTACCATCTCCTTTCCCACTGATCTGACACCCTCTATCTTCCTGCAGGGTATATTCCTGCTCGCCAAGACCAAAGGCCTACCTTAATATACTGCCTAGTAAAAAGCCAAAATAATGTAATAAATCTACTGTATATTTAAAAGAGAATAGCTTAGGGCTGTGGATGAGAAGTTGCTTTTAATGCGTGAACAGAATCATATTACCATATTAATTCAAAAAACAACAACATGCAGAGGTCAAATAAAGACTGGCCCTCCAAAACAGCTGGAAGAACTCCCATTGCCTGTTAAATAATGGGCATTCAGTGTTGGCACAATGTAAATTAGCATCACTTTAATAGTGTAAATTCAATTCCATGCTATTTACGACTCTCATCTAAAATATTATGTATAATATCCCAGTGTATCTGACAAAGTGTATTCTCTAGCAACATTCTGCACCAGATGCTGTAAAGGATGAAATGTGACAAAAGCTTCTGTGTAGCAGGTACTCATGAAGTGTGCAGACCTTGGACATCAGATGTTAAGTTGGGATCTAGCAGAATGTCCTTTTTTCCAGGCCCAGCATCTTCAGCTGTTAATTCTGCTATGCAGCTCCTGAAAGTTTTGGTCGATTAAGAAACATCACCCGAATCCCTTTTCATTGGCATATTAGCCTACACATAGGTGAACTGCTCCTTTATTACAATGATGCAGGAAAAAGCAGAAAAATCAGACAGAGGAACTAAGAAATAAAGCTTCAAATGACAGTCTGGCATCGGTTATTTACCAATCCAGCCACTATTTTAAGGAAATATGGTGGCTGAAATCATAGAAATTTTTTAGAACTGCTTGTGAAGTTTGTACTCCAAAGTAAAGATATGTAAGATATATAAGGGTAATAATTTGTGCACTTTTAAGTTTCCCAATGAGTACTCACACTTTGTATTACTTGTGACTGTTGCTGCAAAATAAGATTGTGGGTTTTTTTGCTCTGATATATGATCAGTGAATCTGCACCACTTGACCATTTGATTTACAAAAGATCATTTTCAGCTGGTGGCAATTTAGGCTTTAAATTTGTCAGAGAAACTTGTCTACGCCATTTCTTTCCCAACTGCTACAGATGAAGATCAATGCATTTCATTTAAAAAAAAAAAAAAAAAGATGCAGTAAAGATGCAGTATCAGGCTCAAAGCATCTGGATCAGTGTTCTCACTGCTAATGTTGCTTTTTAATTCTCATCTTTCAGCCTTATTTGCAGTGTGTTTACTAGGTTAAAAAACAAAGATTAAATGTGAATACAATTCATTTAACTTATCATACATGAGTGAACAGCAGAGCTTGTGGCTCTGTGATGCTATTCTAATGCACAGCAATGTTGCTAAGCTAAGCAGGTAAACTTTGCAAGGTTTCTACATTTAGTTTGCATTTTAGCATGCGAATGTTTGCCTATCAGCTCTACAATTGCGGCTGAGGCTGATGTGTCCGTTAGAGTAACAAGTGTTTGAACCAAAGCCTTGGACCTCGACATCATCCTCTTTCACACAGGTGGCGGGGGCTTCAATGATGCTGCTACCTCTTGGTTAATGATGTTGGCTCTAATCTTATCCTCCTGACTATCGTTTGCACCCTCAGTTTGGGGAAAATTAGGACTGAGAAATGGTCATTAAATTCTCTCCCACATTATCTACTTGTTTGCAGAAAAGGAAGGAATGATGAACCATTTACAAGATTTTTCTTTTACTGTGGATGAATATTGCTGCACTCACGGACCTCACAAACCCTTTCCTGTACTCATACTCATTTTGCTATTAATGTCAGTATAGTAAGTGTTGTGTTATTTTGGAGATTAATGGTAACGTAACCACTAAAATCCTTAGGATTTGTGACTGAATCTGCCATTCATAGTATTGCCGTAGCATGCCTAAAAATTAAAATAAAAATGTGCAAAATTACTTTGGCAAAATAATAGTTATGCAGAAGAGCAGTAGCTATTTGTGTATGCACCTTCAATGTGCTTCAGCTCTGCTATTGTACTGTGAAAATACTTGACACTACTACGTTCTTGAGGCATATAACAGCATTTAATCCTAAAAAGTACAAAATATTGTACAGCCTCTGTGTATTGTTTGTATTATACCATGTCTTTAATATTGTCGTTAATGTATTTTTTAATATTGTGCTTCAAGTTAGTAGTGGCAACAGTTATGCTTCACATTGGTTGATGGCTCTGTATTTCTGTTCAATGTCTATATAGTCGTTGAATCTGCGGAGGCTTTATTCAGCCTAACATCAGATCCCCTCACCCCCAGTCCACCAGACATAATGAATTAAGTATATAAGAAAACCATGGTATGTCCCGTTCATGTTAAAACTGTACATGCAAACAAAAACCCTGTAAAATGTCATCCTCCGTACAGACAATTGCATGCTTATCACAACCTGAATGTGTCTTTGTCAGTATTCATTGTATTTATATGAAAGAGATATTTTGATTATTTGAACTGCTAATTAAGATCAGCCATGTTTAACTGTACATCAATCATTTCTCCAGAGAATTGTTATTTTATAACGTTATACATAGAAATAAAATAATGAAAATATATAACAGCAATGGTGCACCTGCTTTGCTTTAGACAGTAGATCTTACTGCTGCTCGGGCTTTGTCACAGGCATGCAACGATATACAAACAAAGCGAAGAGCTCGGACACACACACACACACACATACACTTCCCGCTTAGCTGAAAAGTGTTTGACCTTTTCTAAAATACACTCATGACAACGACCAGATGAGGGCTTTGAATAAGAAATGCCTCTCACGCAGCACCTGCATGTAGGAGAAGGCGGCCACTGCTTTATCAAACATGCCATATGGCATATTTAAAATTTTAACTGATGGATATCATGGGATGGGAATGTTTTCCGGTGTGTTGTGGGGATCACAGAGCATAGAGCAAATATTGGCTTGTGTAAAGGTCGGAAATATTATATGTATGCAAGATGGCTTGTGAGAAACCAGAAGAGATCATGACAGGCTGGCCAATACAACCAAAGCGTCATAAAATCCCAGCAAATGAGTTAATGTTGTTATATGTTGTCTTCATATTTGTTGCCAGTTTGGAGGTGCAATAGATGTTTTTACTATTTTGGACTGCTTAAATGCCACAACTGCTCTTAGTAAGCATGAGCATCGTACGGCATATAAGTGATTGACAACCAAGGATGTGTTTCCTAGCAACAGTGAATTACCTCTCATGGCTAAAAAAAGTCTTAGTATAATCTTGATCCAAGATGAGGGGGTCGGAACAACATGGTGCCACTTTATGTCACTCTACGTGTCCACTGTCAACTCAGGCACACAAGAAAAAATACTCTTTAAGCTCTGACTCCCTCAGACACATATAGTGTTACTTACAGTATGCTAACACTATTTTATAGTGTGTAGTTGCCATTTTCTAAAGCATATTCTCTTCCCAGGATGTCCTCGACAAATCTGTCAATAACAAAAATAACAAAAATAATGTAGAGAAATGAATAAATGTAGTAAACTGTAGGGTATTTATCAGACTAAAGTTTCATGACTCTGATCCTGCATCATCTGTGTTGGTAGTTAGTCTGTAATCGGGTTGAGCAATCTTTGAGGAATCGTTGCAGTGCAAAAGTCCTAGGCGACCACTAGCTTTGTTTCTTTAGCAAAATTGGATTACAAGCCTTATTTATTAAATCAAAGAATACAGGAAAATGTAGACAAATGTTTCATTCAATGGCACGCTGTTCCCGCTTTGAAAAAGTGATTTCTTGGCTGCTGCTATTCCATAATGACCCTTCCTGATTAAGTCTCTTCAGACTGTAGCAGGTCAACTTTGCATCTCAACGAAGCTGCCAGATGCTGAGAAATCCACTTGGACCTACAGAGACTCTAGTCCCTGTGCTGTGATGAAGGCAGGACGAGTACACACAGTTGCATTAATAATAGGCTGGTCTTCTTAGAAGTAGAAATCAGTTTGGAACAGTCCCAGTGGTAAAGGGAAATCAGTGGGTACCAGATTTTGATGCCGGACCTCTTTTCCATGAGTAAATTTGCGTTTCGATCATCTCCGTCTTCTTTGTTTTCACCATCGCTGGGGTTTTATGTTTTAAGAACCCTGCGCCACAGCATTTTATATGCTATATCAAACTATATAAAATGCTTCAAAATTCAATAAATGCTTATAGCCTATGACAACAAAGGTTTAAGTTATGGTAGGGTCAGGGGGAAAAGAAAAAAACACACAGCTGTGTCATGTTAGGCCACCAGAAAGTGTGCAGTCTGCCAGATGGCCAGTCAAGCCCTGAATGTCATTAAATATCAAAGTAATGAAAGAAATGAAATCATCCTGTCAAGTTGCAAACAGTTAAAGTAATTCAAATTTAAGTTGCGCATGTGTATCCACTATAAACTGTAGGAAGCACCACCTGGTCTGTGAGTATTGAAGTTGTCAATAGAAGGTAAAGTACTTTAACTGTCAGATTGAAACGACATTTGATTGACTTAACAAGTGCAATCAAAAATTTCAAACCTCTGTCATGGTTAAACAGTTCCCCAGTGTTTTAATCATCTGTCAACCAAATACTTCCAGCCCAAAGTTAATGTGATTTTTCCAGTTTTCTCTGTCACTTATATACACAAGGGGAGGGGAGGACAACGAGACACATGGGTGTTTAATTACAAAGGCCGCAGACTTGACAAATACTATCAGAATGAAACAGGTAACAAAAACACAAGACACTAACTAGACACAATACCTGTGTCCCAATCTAAAGGCTGCAGGCTCCGGAGGACCAGACCTTCGAAGGCCGGCAAGGCCGCTCCAAAGGTTTGACCAGAGCTAGTGAAATGAGAAGGTTCAGACTAAGTGGATTTCCTGATTGAATTACCCTCACGTTATGGTTTCTGCATGAACCACCACCGGTGACCAGAGAAAGAATGGGAGAGAGAACAGAGCCACTAGAATTACTTATATGTATATTTGCTTGTGTGGCAGGTTGAGTGTGTGTAATGGTGTTGTGCACCTTGATTACTGGGTGGTGCCTTCTTTCACTGTATTAAGGCCAGCCACTGCGGCCTGCAAGGTGCGTGTGTGTCCTTCCTCCTGGAGGAAAAGCTTTGGTGCGGATGATGTGCTTCAGTAAAGCTCAACTTGACAAAGCAGAACTTTAGCGTTATTGGCAAGGGCTCTGTAGCATCTGATCTGTCCCGAGCAGGTATGTCTGCCAGCACATTTCCCTAATTCCTTCGGACCACATCGCTGGCGTTGTATCGATCATGCGCCTCTGCTTTGCAGTGCAATCACATTGCTGTTGAGCTGCGGGATCCAGCGTGGCATGGGCTGTGCCAGGCTGTTGTTGACCAAGCCTTTTTCTCTCTGTGGGGTAAGCTGGCTCATTTACCTGTTGATCACATGATTGTTTGCTTGCGACTGAGCTATTTTGGGTCTCTGACTTGCTGTCAACAGCACGTGTATTATGGCTGTTGGGGATGTCGTTTCCTCTTCTGATATGTATTTACGAGTTGTGATAGTTGTAATATGCTTTGAATGTGCGGGGTAAGTTTTGGGTGCTTTACAGGCACATCCAGCCTGGAGAGGTGCCACGTGTCGTGGCCTCTGCTCGGGGCACACTTGCCGTCTCATCTCTTTCGTCCTGTTTCTGACCGCTGGTTTCTATTGCTTCAGCTGGTTTTTGGTGTCCCTCAGTTCCACGGCCTCTTTGCGGCGACTGCCAGTTAACAGCATCCCAAGTAGTAACCCCTATCACACACAGGTTTTGCTGGGTTCATTCATGCTCTCATTAATTGCTGACACACTGGGAAATGCATTACAATTCTGTGGTGTTGTCCGCCTGTTCAGAGTGAACTGTTGTTAGTCTATCCAGTCAAAAGGAATGTAATTGCCTTTAATTTATGATTTGTTTCTTTTGATCTACTTGACTAATTTCAGTTGATCAGTAGGTTTAACTGCTTTGGTTTGAGGGTTTGCTTTTTCTGTTTTTATTCCTGTAGATGTTTGATTCCTTTCATTTTTTGCATGTTTAATATTAACCATTCTGACCTTTACAATTCCTTCTGTGTCGATGTCCCTCATGAGCTGAGGCTCTGTGATTGTTACAATTGCTGGGATCTCATGTAAGCAGTGCGAGGTACTTTGGGGGTGAACGTTTCTCTTTTGAAAGGACCTTAATTGTATTTTACACAATCTTCTTAAATGAATGATCTGTCTGTATAAAAAATAATGACTGCTGTCATGTTGTATCTTTGGACCTGTGTGAACTTTTTTCCAAGCAATAGTCATTTATATTTATTCATTTGAATCTACAAAAATTTCCCGGGGTGAGATTCCTCCGGGTGGCATTTTCGATCTCTAAGAGCTTTAAAAGGCACATCTGAACTGCCAGAATTTTTTATAATTTTTTGGAGAAGGAGTTGCATGGCACGTGGATGTCCAGCTGAGAAAGGACCGTAGGGAGGTAAAGCTCTATTAATTATAACCAACAGTAATGTTATTCTTATCAAAGTAATGATAACTGATACCTACACATTAATTACCATGACATTACATTAATAATAGACATTTAAGATAGAGCTTATCATATATGGATACTGTCATTTTTGACGATTCATTCATTTTTAAAATAACCTTAATCTTAATCTAATATGAAAAAATGTTTTCTCATGAGTCAGTAAACCAGTTTGAGCCTATTGTCAGACAGATGTAGTTACAAGTGTCTAAGCTCTCCACACTTAATATACAGTTTATTTAACCATTTTTCTCCTCCTGGGAGTGCTCCTGCTAGACAGATTTCAGGCTGAGCAGAGAGTCCCTGGCAGTGCTTCTAGAAACTTCTTCAGTAGGACCGGACACATGGACAAGGTGTTCCTCTTGTGGCTATAGAGTGGGGAATCGTACTGGTGGTCTCCAGAGTGTCTGGGATACCTCGTTTAATACAGTTCTATTTTTATGGAATAATTGTAAGCTGTAAAACGTTGGTGTGAGAGAAGAAGATGCCAAGGACAGGGAGGGATAGAGGAGGATGATTCGCTGTGGCGACTCCTAGAAAAAGCTAAGTAAAGCCGAAACAGAAGGAAGAATTGCAAGCTGTGAGTAATTTCTGCTGTACCTTTGTAAATAGTTGTAAATTTTAAATGGAATAAATAACATGTGTAACAATATTTTTATTCAGTGTTATTAATTTTTTTCTTTCTTTACACAGTTTATGTTGTAAATAATAATAAATGAATGGCAATAAGTAAACAGTATAGTCCTGACACTGTGATGTAATCGGCCTTCAAACGCAGCCTTTGGAGCGGCCCCTCAATTGGGACATAGCTAATATCAAGTAGAACCAGCAGATCCTAGCAGACAAGTGGTTTGCGACCCACAACAGGATGTTGATGGAATTCCTTAACCCAATTCACAAGTTGCACTCAGCAAGGAGGTGGAAGGTCTGATAGCCAGCAAAATATTAGGGAAGGCACATTATCAATTTTGTATTTGGTAGGATTTGTTTGATTTTGTTTTGAAGGCCTGATCTTTATGGACCCTCTGACACTACAGTCCAATCATTCAATCCTGTGTTTGTTGGCACTACAAGAGAAGACAACCATAGGAAAGTGGATGAGAATCTAAGGCCTGGCAGGAACATCAGGAGGTCTTGAA
Source organism: Mola mola (assembly GCA_001698575.1). Lineage (NCBI taxonomy): Eukaryota > Metazoa > Chordata > Actinopteri > Tetraodontiformes > Molidae > Mola > Mola mola. The sequence goes on from KV751391.1 coordinate 2,135,697, forward strand.
AGAGTGCGCTGTTATTCCCCATACTGCAGTGCATGTACAGTTCAGTCTAAGTTTACATTTTGAATTTTATACTTTATTCTCCTTAGTGTACTCCAGTGTTGTATAAGTTTTTTTCTCTGTTTTTCAATTAAATTGTTAACCAATTTGTTGACAGGCCAATACTAAAAATGTAAATGTGAATCCTGTCTAATCTCTTGCTATCAATCTTCCACATACAGTCATAAATTGTACTTTGTACTGTTGACACCGATATACAGAAAAAGTGCAGGTTTATGCACTTCCAATGATTGTCATCATTTACAGAGTACACTGTTCTACTGACAGCATGACTAAACACTGACGATCTTGTTTATAGCCAGTGATGCAAGCCCTTGTCATTCTGATGGCACTGACATGTTCATTGATAAATATTTACTTGTGAGAGAAAAACCATGGATTTTGAGCTAGTGCCACACTTTTGCAGGGGATCCATAATTTGGTGCTCTCTCACAATTGTTTTAAGCGATGCACTTACTGCTATGTAAATGTAAACGTACTGAAGCATCTGATAAAAAATTTTGAATTTCTTGGCCCTCAAAACAAATGTCAATATAAGCAGCAGTTCCTAGTTTATTTACAAAAATGTCCTTGATGGCAACATTCTAAATTTGATTACAATACTCTATATCTCTTCATAATTTTGTCATTTGGGAGGGATGATAGCGGTGGTTTAATTTTTTAGTACTATTGAGCATTGAACATTTCTTAAGTTATAAGTAATTTTAAATAGTAATTGTAAATTTCAATGGGATCAAAGACCTCTAGTAAAAGAAAAAAAAATTCTAGGCCTTCCAGTAGTTTTTGCACTATTCCACTGACAGACAAATCCATCCAACTGCATCTTCTTCATACTTGTTTTGGTCAAAGAAAGTTAAAAAGTAAATTGTCATCTGAATATATGAGGGTACAGTTTGGTTTCTCCTGTCTGCTATACTTCCCCATTTACTTTATCATGTTATAAAATAATGTATTGCATCATAATAATCTATTTCTTTGAGTAATTATTTATTCTTTCATGAGAAAGTTTTGGGGTTTGATGAAAAACATGATCTATTCTTGAGGTAAGTCAATAAATAATCATGCCATTCACTGTGTTTCTTATTTATGGATCCAATTGTACTAGGCTGCAAGTTTTGCTATAATTTGCATTTCCTGTCATATTTCCTTTTCATTTTCCTCACTAGCCAAATGAATGAGCCCCGACTCTCCACTTCAAGTTTCTCACACAACGCACCACGGAAGCGAAACACCAAAAGAAAAAGATTGATTAATGTAAACAAACAGAGAGAGGACACGAGTAAGTTGTTGGGGAAATAACATGAGGGGGAGGGAGACACAGACAAAGTCTGTGAAAAATAAAGGATTGGAAGGATAAACTGAGCTGAGAGGAAGGAAACCAGACAATGAGAGAGAGCATATGAACAGCATGTCAGTGCCCAATCAGTAGAGGTAGGTATACCAACACAGGAGGTATCCAAATCCATTCTCTGGGAATTTGCTCAACAAATTGTTTTTAGAGCCAACACAGGAGCTTAGAGATGGCTTTCCCACAGGTTTCATGAGGGAGCTGGGAGCTGTCGCACTCATTAGCCGCAGTCGGACAGAGGAGGGAAAGCAGTCAGACAGAATGGCCAGGTCACGGACAAAAAAACCTTAGAAACATTCCTCACTGGCCTTTCTTTCTTTCAATCTACTTTTGTCAGCCTAGAGCACTTGTTCTCAGTCTGAGCTTTTTTTTTTTTTTTTTTTTTTTTTTTTTTACTTTTCTAAGTTGTGCAAAAAAAAAAAAACAACCTTCATTTCAACACTGTAAACCAGTTTTTGTGACACTGTTTCAATAGGCTGTGCCATCAGTCTGTGCTTTTTCAAAACATAAATAAATTGTGCATCAACTTTATAGAACAAGAACTATAAAGTTCAATCTATGCTATTTTAAAAGATAGTGGCTTTCTGATCTGTAGGGGGGTGGAGTGTCTCAAAGTATCTTTAATTTTTTAGGGTTCCAACTGTCCGCAGTTTTCAGACAAAGCAAGACACCTGTCCTCATATTTTCTTTACTTGGGTTTTGGTGGTTGATGAATGTTACTATTGTCCGACTTTGCCTTGTTTGTATCTGAAGTGTCGCCTGTTTTTCTTTTTGCCCCTGTAGTATATGTCTCCCTTTTGCAATCCTAGACTTTTTCTCTCTCTGACTGAATGTGCTGTCTGTCAGAATGAAATGGTATATAGCATACATACATTTTTTATGTATTTTTTTTTAAAAAAAGAGGGTGACCGCATTTAATGTAATTAACCAGCCACTAGGCCACTAGGGACAAGTGTATTTCTAGTGCCAATCCTAAGCCTGGATAAATGGTGCAGGTTGCATCAGGAAGGGCATTTGGCATAAAAACTGAGTCAAATCAAACATGGCAATAACAAAAAAAAATTTCATACAAGATCGGTTGGGGCCTGGGCTAACAAACCTGTTGACAAAACCTGTTGACAGACAGGGTACCAGCGGAGATTGAGCTACTGTTAGTCGAAAAAAAAGAGGAGGAAAACACGTTAGGAGACAGAGAGAGAAGAGGAAAGCCAAGAGTGTAGGATTGAGAGTAGGAACTCTAAATATTGGCACGATGACAGACAAAGGTTGAAAGCTTGCTCACACGATGCGAAGAAGAAAGGTAGATGTTCTATCTGTGCAAGAGAATGGCAGCAGGGCTAAAAGCATTGGAGCAGGGTTCAAAGACGAACCCTGCTCTAAAAAAGAATGGAAATGGCTGTGGTGAATAGCTACTTCCAACAAAGAGAACGCAGGGTGATATATATATGAGTGCAGGTAGGAGAACACAGGTGGACTGCACTGTGTAGATGGTGCAATCTCTAAGATATTGGAGACTGCAAGGTAGTGACAGGAGAGAATATAGCATCAGATGGAAGATGTGTTAGGAATGGAGGAAAAGTGTATTGTTGCCAATCTTTAAGAACAAGGATGATGTGCAGAGTTGTAGCAACTACCGAGGGATAAAGCTGATGAGCTACGGAAAGGGTAGTTGAAGTGAGGTTAAGAGAGGAAGTGATGATTTGGGAGCAGCAGTATGGTTTCATGCCAAGAAAGAACACTACAGATGCCATTTAAGCTTTGAGAATGCTAATGGAAAAGTAGAGAGAAGGTCAGAAAGAGTTGCATTGTGTCTTCGTGGATCTTGACAAAAGCCTACGACAGGGCGGCAATGGAGGAACTGGCGTTCTATATGAGGGCGTCTGGAGTGGCATAGAAGTATGTTAGTCTGGTGCAGGATATGTATGAGAGCAGTATGACAGTGGTGAGGTGCGCTGTAGGAGTGATGGATGGCTTCAAGGTGTAAGTGGGGCTGCATCAAGGATTGTCCCTGAGCCCATTTTTGTTTGTTAGTGATGTACACACTTACAGTTGAGGTCAGGCAGGAATCTCCCTGGACGATAATGTTTGCAGATGACATTGTGATCTATATTGAGAGCAGGGAGCAGGTGGAAGAAAATCTGGAGAGGTGGAGGTATAGGTCCAACAAGGGAGAGCCAAGTCTAAACCACGGCCCCTCCCCAGCTTTTACTAACCAGCTGCAGCAAGCTTATGTTAATAAACAAGAAACTATAATACTATGTGTAATCCTTTGTTCGGGGTCCATTCCTGGATGAGCTGAGACCAGATAACTGCATGCAGACTGGTTGGAGCTTACTGGGACTAGGATCCTCATATATGAGCTTGTGTTTGAATCTTTAATAAATTAGAAGTGAGAACCAGTACTTGCATCCTCTTGTTCTTCCAGCACAAGATCCCTCACATGCCCAATGCCCATATTAGAATAGGAGATATTGTGACTTGGATCCTAGTCTGGATGGCCCAGTGCAAATATGGATCAATGGATTACAATGACTCCAGGACCACAGACTGCAACTGAATCTGGATCATTAAACTCCACATACCCTCGGACCCATGGACATCTTATACATTCTCACCAATCTGTCATTGTCATGTTGTTGTGATCTGTACATGTGACATCTGTTGTATGTCTGTCCTTCTTAGGAAGAAGGATCCCTCCACTGTGTTTCTTCCTGATATTTCCTGTTTTTCCTTGCAGCAGGGTGCAAGATAAACCCAGGTACAGAATGTGGCTAGAATAGTATACAGGAACATCTGCACCACGTATGGGCTGGAAGTCATAGGATAAGAATGGGTGACGCCTCCAAAGGTGATTGAAAACAACCAAGCTAAGATTATGTGAGACTTCCAGATCCAGGCTGCTAAGATGGAGGTGGCTAATCAACCAGACATCATGGTAGAAGGAGAAGAAGGCAGCAATTATAGATATAGAAATCCCAAGTGATAGCAACATCAAAAAGAGGAAACATGAGAAGCTTGAAAAATGCCAAGGACTGTAAGAGGAGCTAGACAGGCTGTGAAGAGTAAATGCATCTGGAGCTTTGGGGCTGTGACCCCTGAACCGAGAGAGTCTCTCCAACAGATTCCAGGAACCACATCGGAGATACTAACTATGCTATCAATCCCAAGAATCGTAACAAACAAACAACACATCCAAGCCTTTCAATGTTATGCAGGGGTAAAAACTTGTCAAAAGATAGAAATGCTCACATTTATCTTTTACTTATCATGCGGCTGGTAAAAAAAAAACCCCAAAAAAACCCCTTCCACTTCCTCATCTCTATATGTAAAAACAGCTGCTGTCGTTTATTATGAAGAACCTATGGCACACCAAAGCTTAGCACTCAACCCAGGCTTTTTTTCAGAATACATAAGGAAGGCGCCATACATTCGAACGCATATCTTTATTGCCTTGTGAAGCACTTGTAAGCTACCAAAAGTGCTGTATATAAAAAAGGTGTTTTTGTACTTTATTGAAGAAGAAAGAGAGTGTGTGGGTTATTAAATTTGATTACATAAGAATGAATTATATGGTTCGAGCAAGGGGAACGAGATCCAGCAGGACACAGCAGAAATGACTGTTGGGCATTTATAGAGCAGCACTGTCTGAAATAGTTCCTCTAAATTCAGCATATCTAATAATAAAACAGAAAGAGGTGAGCGATTAACAGAGTAGCTTCCCATGAAAGCTACCCTGCTACCCTCTTTAGAAAGCACAGATATTGTTTGCATCACATCAACCAGGCTATTTCAAATGCAGATAGACACAACATCAAGAGAAATGATTTGGGTTGCTGATTGTTGTCACCACAGGTCTTTGTTACCTGACACCAAGTCAATAGTAACTTCCACCACCTGCCAGTCTGCACTGTTATTCCGTTATCACACAACATCGCAGCAAGCGGAAAGTACTTCCCTGACTTACTGAGTGATGAAGTTACGCCTTTTTAAAAATGAATAAGTCACAAAATAACTCATCAGGAGGCTTTAACATTGACACTGATTGTCATGTGGATCACTCATTAGTTCAATTGCAAAGTAATTTGTTGTTGATAAATAACCCACTGTGTTTCTGATTTTACTCTGGAAAAAACACCAACACGCCAAACATCTAGCTTTTGCATTCAGTATGAAAGGGCACAAACAATACATGACTCAGGTAGCGGACACGTGTTTTTATAGACATCAGCCCACAATCAGCTTTGTTGGAAACGTGACACCCTAGTAGACACCCTTATTAACTTCCCTTTACTGGCATGATGCTATGATGTGCAGTGAAATTAAGAGGGCTGCCATGTTAATACTGTGGTTTAGCCAAAGTGTGGATTTAAAAGAGAGAAAGAACCCCCTCACCATTGTCACTGGCCTCCATGTTGCTTTCTATTATTCCAAATAAGTGGCCTCTCCAATGTCTCAACTAAATAATAATATATACAGTTAATGTATATAGATTTTTATAGTCAACTGAAATGACAACTTCTGCTATCACCTGTAGCTAGTTATTTAAATCTGACTGAGTTTAATTTCAATGATTATTGTAAATAAACTCCTAAAGAAATTGGATGAACTACCATCCAAACCATACCACTTCCCTTGATGTCTACCATGGAGGGATTGCAAAATATAATAATTATGACATATCTGTAATAATTATTTAAAAAATCTATAGTCAGACAATTATCCTTAAACTTCAATGACAGCCAACCTTCCCCTTTTCCCATATAAAAGAAATACCAACTGCAGTGTGATGTAGAATAAGGCTTAGGGTGTTGACTCTGTATTGATTTAACTTTTGCACCTCATTTAATTTTAAATTGTTCAGGGAAATCCTTGCTTTTCACTACTCCCCCAGGGTGGCCCAGTCCTCGTGGACATTTTAAAGTATTTATTAACCGAATTTCTCTATGGCAGGCTATTGAGACTTGATGCACTACATTGAATGCAGCTCATGACTCACACTCAAATATGTATTCTTTTGGCTTTAACCTTTAACCCATAAAATCATTGCAACTTCAGTAACTTTTCCCTAAAGTTATGAGAGGTCGATGTGAATCATTAGTATGGTTGGTGTTTTTCAGAGTGTGGCGTTTGTTTCACTATAAAGAACACTCTCACACCTTAAATACAGTATTCATGAAAGCGAAACCTCTGTCTGGGTTGTTATATCCATGTAATCATCCACATAACCAATTTCAGGGAAGGCCTTGCTTATTTCAAACAACAAAACAGACTCCACTAAACCACACTCTGCATTGATTACAACAATATGGCTCAATCGTAAAAGAGTCCAGGTGCTGAAGTTACCTCCCTGCAATACCAACTTGTCACCCATTTGGTAAATTGTGAAACATAAAGTACAGCAAAGTAGCCCTGAATTGTTGAGCAGCTGAATTCCTACATCAAGCTAGAAAGGGAAAACATTCCAATTTCATAATTCCAACAATTGGTCTCATCAGTTCCCAAACACAGAGTGTTGTTAAAAGAAGAGTTGATGTAATAAAGTGGTTAACATGACCCTGTCCCGACTAGTGTCTCAATTTTGAGGAAATGTTTTATGTATGAATTCATGTGCATTGAACAGAACGTGCTATGCTTATTATTTCTTAGAAAATATTGACAAAACAGAGTCAAGCCTCAGATCAATATTTTTGATCACAGGAGTGAGAGAAGGCATTGAAGCAAAGACATAAATATTTAAGAAATCACAATCAACAGTAGTCAAACTGAGAAACAGCCAGCATACTAACCGTGCCGATAATTAAACAATGCAAAGGCTGGATAGATAGCGCAAAAGATTGAAGAAGACTGGCGAAGCAATCAATCAATTATAGAGAGCCATTTGTGCCAAGTCTTGTCTAACCGTTGGATATGAGATGTCTTGTTGACCTTCATTACAGCAGTCAGTCTCACATTCATATAGCACTAATGAGACAGAGAATTGGGCTGATGGATTGTGTGGTTGGCCATTGTGTTCACAAACCACCCTACAGAATTGGCCAACAAAACAAAATCTTTCTGGCTAAGCAAAAACATGCAGAGAAACACAACAAAGCAGATTAATTGATGAAGATAAATAGTGCATGCAGTGGCATGAGTCAAACCGATCCTATTTAAAGAATCAATATTAATAAGATGATAGTGGTGCAAACAAACAGCATCTGAGAGCCAATAATGGGATCACTTACACATTTTAGTGTAGTTTTAGTGTAGTTAAAATCCCATCCACTTCATTCAAGCTTATCTCTTATTTTGGAAAGATGGAAGCCATTCACACACAAGTAGAGCTGTGTGATAAACTATAAATTGCCCGACATGAACATGGAATAGTAAGTGGATCCGTTTCCATTTGGCCTAGAGATTACTTAACCATTTTTGATAATACCTGTCACACATGAATGTCCAAGACTCTCATGAATAAGACGTGACGTCAATTTTGCACAAGCAAGAAAACTTTATTTCGATGGAAGGGGGAGGTAGATAGTACATTGTGAGCAACATAGATGTTGCAGTGAACTGTAATTGGTGAGTTAACCCTCAGCTCCCAAGCTTAAATGTTCTGTTTACTCATCCTCTAGCAATTTGTTGACCAATGCACACCGTGCAATGTCTCACAATCCCCTCAAGTTTCATCCAAGCAAATGAGGGAAGAGGGAATTGGCTGTTTTAAAAGAAATGAAACATCCTTTCCTGCAGCATCACGTGAAGGTTTGTCTGTTCCTGGTGACAGCAGCAGGATGCAAATGGATGAGCTGTGCCTTGCCTGGAATCCTGACAACTACAGATACTTTTGATGGGGTTGTGTCTTGCTGTTGATTATGCTTATATAAAAAAAGACAATTATGAGTGGTGCACAGTAGTTCTTTCTACCTGCTCCCCTGTTTTAAAGCACATGAACTACAACTGCATTCTGTTTAAGGACTTGGAGCTATGGCTTATAAATAATATCACAACATTTTTATGTTTCTATTCAAAGGCATTTCATAAATGTAACTGTAAACTTTTTATGCATAAGATGACACTAGTGTGATGATTCCACAAGTCCCTGCAACATTTGTTCGCATTATTTATTATTTATTCATTAAAAAGTTTTTTTATAAACTTGAATGCAAAAAGGATGAAAACACAATCAAGTTAAATTTGATAATTGTTTGAACTATTTTTTTCAAACAAGGTAATTACACACATAAGCTTTTAAGAAAAGAAAACAAATGATGGCATTATTTAAAAATCAAAACCACTGACAGATGAGTCCTGCATAGGTCCAGTTTTGAAAACCCACATCCCCATCCACACTTATAAAGCTCAGTACCAGAACCGAGCCATTATCAGTTTAATTATTTATCAAACCCACACCTTCTGAGACCCATTCATTTATGTCCCGTGACTTGACACATTGACTGTAATTAAACAAACAGGCTGTGAGAGTTGTGTTCCTAGGTTGTCACAGCAGCTGCTGTTCCTCTTGCAGTTTCCTCTGAAACAATGGGCCTATCTCACAGCTATCAAATACTAGCACTTTATGACCCAGTTTACATGCAGCAAAGCCACTGATAATGTTATTGTCACAATCTGTTATCACACATAACTTCTCCCAAATGTCCTAATTGACCCTGGGTTGCTGACCCAGTGAAGGATTCCTTTCTAAAGACTGAAAACACTTGTGGGTCCTACTCCTCCTGATACAATAACATGCATACACCCAGGAGTTTTCTGGATGCGGAGAGGGTGAGCTGTCTGCTATGAGAGCACATCAGGAGAGAATGATAGAAGCAATACTAGTTAAATCCCCATGATAAACTACATTATGTTCATTCTACAGCCAGGTAAATTATAATTCATAGAACTCCATATTGGCTTCTCTGCACTGGCTGCTTTTCAAATCGAAAAGAGAGTTTAAAATCCTTCTCTTCGCCTACATAGCTCTTAATCAACAGGCTCCATTATATATTACTGAGCTCATAATACCATGATTGCAAGATGCTGCTATAGGTTTAGACTATTGAGGGACTTCCCATGATGCATTAAGCTCTTCCCTGGATTATTTGTGCTTTCTCATCTCGCAGGTTTCCTTGTTTATGTGGTTGATTATTACTACTGTATTATTATTATTAATTGTAGTGCCAGTAGTAGTGGTATTGGTAGTAGTAGTGGTATTTATTATGCTGAACTAAGTAATTTACTGAAGCATATGGCCATCCACTTATAGCTGGGTTCTGGTTTCTGCTTTCTTAAGTGGTTTTTCCTCACCATTTTCGCATTCTTAATTTATCATTAAATTAAATGAAAAATAAAAAGTCTGGTCTAGACCTGTTCTAAATGTTGTGGAGTCATATTTCTTGTAAATTTGTGCTATAAGAATAAAACTGACTTGACTTGATTTTCTCCCTCCTGACATCTTTTCCTCAATTTGTCCAAGTCAACAAATTGCGTGAGAGGTTGTGAGAAAAAGGACGGATAAACAGCACATCCACTCAGCAGGGAGCTAATCCCAACAGTTAATGGAGGTCTGGAATTTCAGGTCAGGGAGAAGACAGGAAAGCCACAGCTTTCGCTAACAAAATAAAGTCCCCTTCTTGGCTTTCAGCCCAGACAAACGCATAAATTCCCACACTTTGAAAGAGGGAACCCAATTCCCCGGTCACTGTGATAACACACTGAAGCAGAAATGTTAAATGCAACAGTATCAGTTATGGATAAACTGTGCAGCTTTTCACCAACGGTATGAAACCAATGCAAAAAATACAGATCAATAAATTAATTCATATACATTCAACCTCTTTTTGTGATAGTGCCATGGTTTGTCAATCATGCAGAAAACAATTATCTTTATCAGCAAGCTTTGTCACTTTAATTAACCTCTCTAGTGAGACTTTTTTAATGATATGGTCGACTAAGTGTTCTATTAATATTATTTTCATGTGCACATGAGCATTTTGCTTCAGTGAACTTCAAACCTCAAATACATCAGAGCACAGTGGAAAACTATTTTTGATGGTATTGTTAAATGTAATGTACATTGGCCAAAAATCCTACTCACACCTAACCATATCTGGCTTTTCAGTGGAATGTGAATATAAATTAATGGAATACAGTCCAGGGTCAATTAACCCTGCAGCAGACGGAGGTATTCATCAGCTCTAACTTGGCTGTGACGCAAACATTCGTCACAGGTCTACATGCTAATTTGTGATGCATTTTCATAGCTATGATGCGCACTCTTGATCCAGACAGTGGAAAGTAAATAGTGAGGAATTTTGATAGTTGGTCTATAATTCTTTTAATTTTCAAAAAAACAAAGTGGACAATGACTTTGTGTTTGTTCTGTAAGAAAAAAAAAAAAAACTAACCACTGGAGCATCGTCACTAGCTTCCATGTTGCTCTAAGCTTTTTGTACCACCAGCGCTGTTTGCAAACCCTGTTTCTGATGCATTTGTGACATTGTGCGTGACATCAGATGAAAAACAAAAAGAATGTGTTGTCCCCTGGCTGTGTGAATGTGGTCTATTGCTGATTGTAAGCGGGTCTGCTCGTGGTTAAAACCTGTGTGTACTTGCTAATATTGTTGAAAAACTGGTGTACTTCCACCATTTAAGAGGTGAACTCAACAGATAATTTGTTAAACGCAACTCTAATATGCTTATGCACAAAAAAATGTAATGTGGAAGTTATTGAGTCTCAAATACAGACATCTGATAAACAAAACTGCAGAAACATTTGTAGTAGAACAACTTAATTTTGGCATGGAGAACCATCATAAAACACATTAAAAACGTTAAATTAACTGTATACAGGGTAATATAGATTGAAAAAAAAAAAATAACTCCCCCTACTGCCACTGAATAAACCCTTAGAAATAAATTTCTGCCTCCATGCAAGTTGTTGAAAGAGAAGTGTCAGAACCCCTACTCTGCTGCACTACACTACTAGATGTTTTATTATTTTTTAATGCCTCCATGCCGGGTACGACCAGGGCTTGAGGCATCATGTCTTTGGGTTGTCCATCCATTCAGGCCATCCTTGTAAATGTGATATCTCAAGAACACTTTGAGAGCTTTTCTTCTAATTTAGCACAAATGTCCACTCTGATTCAGTGATCTTGACCTGCAAAGGTCATCACTTTGACTTCAAATCTTGTGAGCAATATCTCAAAAAATGCATTGAGAGATTCTTGTCAAATTTGGCACAAATCTACACTTTGACTTAAGGGTGAATTGGTTAAATTTGGAGGTCAAAGGTCACTATGACCTTACACATTGTGAAGTCACAATATTGTAGAATTGTCACACAAACCCTTCGACTTGACCCATCACTTTACTGTCTGCACTGTATGACTCACAGAGGCATATAACCATTAGGTGGTAATTTTTCTAGTTTAATCAAAATTTGTCTATATTCTGAACTAAATAGGACTTTCGAAGTGTCTAAAGTCACATTTCCCTGATTGATTTAGAATCACACAAGTTCATGTATGCAGACAACATTCTTCTCTTTGATTCAGATCCTGACAATTCTATTCTTGCAAACCTTACGACCAAATATTTGATCTCAAGGTTCTTAAACTCTTGAAGTTAACTGTAAGTAAAAACTTAAACGCTTGTGACTCCCTCATGGTCGAGTCCAATGGTTAATCAGCTTATCTACAGACGCCTTTATGCCTATCCAGAGCATATCCTTCCATTCAAAGCTCAGTGATTTCACTTAGTAGTTTCTTTAACAAAATATTAATAATAAAAATATCATCAAAATAATTTTGCGCTCTGATGGTCCTGTGGGCAGACTGCTTCTCATTCTTGACAGAAATAAGCAGAGGCTTGTAGACTGTGTTTTTTGGAATGTGTTTTGGGTATTCTGCTTTGAAGGTTAATGCAAGAGCAGCTGATGACAGAACAGGATCAGTGATTTGCAGGTGAAAGGAATCTCACCATCTATTAATGTAGGACTGTTCTATTACCAACAAGACGAGTGGGTTATCACTCAGACCGGCACACACACATCTTAAAGGATTTGTATCTGAATAGAATTTGCACTGCTGATATAACCAAAGAGGAATGTAACTCTCTCACACTGTGAATTTGCACACAGGCAAATGGCTCTTATCTTAACTCTTAAATGGCTCTTATGGGTTGTTGTAAGTATACAAACACTTGAATATCACTATGAGGCATTCATAGCTAATAAGAATGATTCTCGCGTGAGTGAACATGATCAAAAGAATTGAATGAGGGACAACATATATGAAGTCTGAAAGATGAGATACCATGCCTACAAATATGTTGTTAGTAAAGCCATCTGAGAACAGGGCATGCAGCAGGTGGGTTAAAATGGCTTCATTTGCCAACAAGGGACTTCATAAATATTATCCATATCAGCTTTGATGAAATTTGCAGAACATGATTTTTGATGAAATTGTGAAATGTGCTGAGACCACTAAGTATGATTTTTCACAGACACAAAAGAGGAAGAGACATATTTCCCATGATCATTATCACAGGTAACAGTGGAACAAACATAATAACTGTAAAATACTCTGCAAAAGAAAAAAAAACAAACAGATGGAGAACATGAAGAAGTAGAGTGATAGAAAGCATGAAATTGATGGAAAGAGCTCCGGTGTTTTGTTCTCCGTCACCCTTTATTAGCAGTATTATTTAACAACCCCACCCCCGGATGGAGCCAGCCAAACTGCCTCTAGAAATGTCTGACTATTTGAGGTCTGTTTCTTTCAGTCAGACAATGATGGACCATTTCTCATGTTTTCGGTTGATGGGTATATGTTTGTGGATCCTGAAATTAATATCTGATATAATTGATATTCTAATTTGTTTGAAATATATTAATAGACCCCACATTTTTGGACCCTAAGTGGTTAAAAAAGGTAAGTATGTTTTAACTATTTTTAACTATTTAGTCCTGTAGTAGTACTGATGTACACAGTGGCAGATGTGTGTTTGCTTCTGACTCGCTGAAGGCAGTCTGGATAGGACTTTGATTGAAGTTGATGATTCAACCTTACACGAGGATAATACATCAACTACCCAACTAACTCCCCAACAGTTAAGAAATGTTGTGTTCTTTAACATAATCATTAAAACACTGTTATACAATTTAGGTCAAAAATGTTTTCACTGTTCTCCAGAGGCTCTGTTGGGAGTAGAGACTCTTGAGAGGTCATAGAGGTGCTTTTATTAGAGCTTTTATGGCTGTCCTGACCTCTATGAAAAGGCCCCCCCACCATAAAAGCTCCTGTGGAAGCAGATACCGTTTCATTCCAGTGGTTTCCAGTTATCTTGCCATAAAATAAACCTTTCCATAAATATTTTAGAATAATAGCTCCCTGTATGCTCTACTTTTCTCTCTAGTGGAAAAAGATGATTCATCTGCAGAACTAAACGGAGCAGCGGCTGCAGTGCGGCTGGTAGCTCAAAGAGTTCCCGCTGGAAGAAGAAGAGTCTTGCAATGTCATTACAAGGTCAAATTCAGGGGTCCTCAGGTGTATTAGACAAAGGACAGGACACACAGGACACACTGTAGGTGGATAAAGAACAAAAAACAATAACACCCCACCCTTTTCATAACATTAAGGCTTCTACAGGCATAAGTCAATATTTGGTGTGATCTTCATGTGCATTCAGCACAAATTGAACTCTAAGTTTCCAAGTAATATTCTGGTATATTATACCAGCCTTCTTTCAGTGCTTCCCAGAGTTCTTAAGATTTCAGCTGTCTTTTATTTCTCTCTCTGTCAAGGTAATCCCATACTGCCCCTATAACATTCAGGCTTGGACACTCTGAATGTTCGTCCATAGCTGTCTTATCGGCTATTTCTTTTTCCTCTGCATGAGATTTCACCGCCCTAGCACTAATCAGGCTCTATCCTTAACGGTTGGCATGATGATCGACGAAGCTGCCAGATGCTGAGCTAGGTCCTTGCTCTACTTTTTCGATTGTCTCAAAGAAGAACATCTGAGAAACGTCTTATCAGATTTTATTTTGCTTGTTTGTTTGAAAGTTTTCTTGGATGTCCACTACATAAAACTGGTGTAACACACAAGAGGATCAGTGCAGTCTCATCTTCCCATCAGTTTGACACATGCTGAGTCTGAGGGGAGCTCACACAATACAATACAATACCCATACAGCAAAGAGCTGAGGAGGATATCAGTGGTTCTCTGTACACTCTAGATTAATTAACTGGATTTGGAAATATTTTTGAATTTAAAAAACTGTGATGCAGTGAATCATGGTGCCCTATATGCCATAGGAACAAAGCAAATTTGACTTTGTCTCTGATATTTTCCTTCCTCTTCGTCGTTGACTGAGGGACAGGTGGTCTCTACCCCTCCTCTATCCCATCAACAGCAACATTTGCCTGCAGTGTGATGGTTTAGTTCTTTGACAGTATTGATTCTAGTGTTTTCCTGTTGTATCTCACTATGGTCTGTGAACGTAACTGTTAAGATTCTGTCTGTGCCCTGTGTTTTTTGTGTTTCCCCTCCCCTCATGTTATATGGTTGTCTTGTGTGTTTACCTCTTTTCTGTGTCCGGGCTTTGTATGGCTGACCTACTCTCTGGTTCTGGCCACTCTCACACACAACTGTTCCTGATCCTCTGATTGTTCCAATGACACCTCCTGCAGTATGAGAAGCTGGTCCCTTCAGCCACTCTTCGCCAGTGCGTCGTTTAACTTATGTGGTAATGGGTTTTTTTGGTTTTTTTTGGAATGTTCTGCTCTTGATACTTGGATTACTAAACTGTGGATTCTTCTCTTCAGCCCTGTCAGTTCCACCGGCTCTGTCTAGCCACATCCGGCCTTCATCTCAACCCGCCCCCTCTTTCCAGGGTATTACTGGATACAGCAACGGATCAGTGATTTTCAGACCTTCTCTGTCGTGACACCATTGCTGCCTTGTTCTGGCATTGTTGTTTTACATATTTCACTGTTGCTGGATAGTATATGTTGGTTATTATCTTATATGTTGTCTGTCTTTATGTCTAATTTTGGCATCTTAGGTCTTCATGTTTTCTTATTTCAGGTATATATCATTCCTGTGGGTAAGTATACCTCTTTGGGGGGAACATGAAGCTGTGTTTGAGAGAGCTGCGCTTTCTTTTGGGGGATCTATAGTGCTGCCGCTTAGGAATACAGCCGTCATTCACAATCTTTCGAGAGAGTCCAAGCGCCTTTACTAAATATTCTTTATCATTTATTGTGTTCAATATACATTTGTCTCTTCTTCATACTTGTCTGTCCTGATTGAAATAAACTCGTTCTAAATTTGAGTCTGCATTGTGGATTCACTTTGTCTGCAAAGTGCAAGCTCAACAGTACACACTGGCCACACTATGGATTCTGCAGACTCCGAAACACTTTATCTAACCAGGGAACTCTTTTGGGAAAACACAATTCCGATCAACCGAGCATACACTGTTATAGAACTCCTGAGAGGCAGACCGCTGGCATGGTTGGAGGCTAAGAACATCGCTAAGCTGCCAGACTCTCTCCCATCAACTTCCCAGTCTTCACTGTCTGACCTATAGCCTGCTTGTCCTGTGGACCTGTGTTTCCAGACTTGTTTTTGAGTAGTATCATTTTTCATCAGTCCATTATTTATCTGCATAATCTTATCTGTCTTCATATGACCAAAGTCACCCATCATCAACGTTCTCTTGTGTGTGTGTGTGTGTGTGTGTGTGTGTTGTTTTTTTTTTTTGTCTGTTTTTTTTTTTTTTTTTTTTTTTTAAATGGGACTTTTTGTACATCAGTAGCGATGCAGAACATGTCAGTATTGATGCTGGTCCTCCACCTGCATTTTTTCTGTGGGCTGAGTAAATTTAAAAACTGTTATTTTAATTAGTCTTATTTATTTAGCTCTGCGGGTGAAATGACACTAAAATAGCCACTGAATGATATTTAGGTTATGAAGTAACAAAAATGTAGCAATAAAAATGAGACACCTGTTGCGTTTTGTTCTCAGTTTGTTTGTTATTGATGCTGGTCCTCCACCTGCATTTTTTCTGTGGGCTGAGTAAATTTAAAAACTGTTATTTTAATTAGTCTTATTTATTTAGCTCTGCGGGTGAAATGACACTAAAATAGCCACTGAATGATATTTAGGTTATGAAGTAACAAAAATGTAGCAATAAAAATGAGACACCTGTTGCGTTTTGTTCTCAGTTTGTTTGTGGACCCAAGAGCCAAACCAGACACGAGGATGGTTTAACAGTTTTATTCAAAAAAAAGTTGAGTGATAACGTGGAAGTAGTTTGTAGAAGAGAGGCAGACTGACAGGAAGTGTGGTGGCAGCTCTGGAAGAGTCTGGGAGGGATAATCTTATCAAATTTCAGCATAATACTCACTAGCTGTGATCAAACTTGCCATCAACTACCACAAAGATGGACGGAATAAAATGGCGATGAGTGTTAAAACTGTAGTCCTCTCCGGTTCTGTTTCTGGGTCCACAAACAAACTGAGAACAGATAACAGAATAATCTGGCCAACATGTACCCATGACCTTTCATCATTGCAACAAGCCCTTTCTTCACAAGGAGCAGCAATCGGACGACACAAAAAGAGCATTCAGGATTCAACTGCACTACTCCAAACCCGGCTCAGCTCAGCTAGCTGCCACTCCATCTACCTACTCCACTTCTCCTACAGCTTCAACACTCAGCAGAGAGCCTTTCATTCCCCCACCGCAACATTATTCAGGGACTCTGGGAGAGTGTGGAGCCTTTTTTTTTAAGTGCTTGTTAGGTTTTGAACAGCAACCATCTACTTACTCCACTGAGCGCTCTCTTGTCTCATTCATTTTGGTTCTGTTAACCGGTAAAGCTGCACATTGGCAGCTGCTATTTGGCATAGTTCATCCCTGTTATGTAATTCATATCCTCCTTTTGCAGCCAAGACGGGAAAAAAATTTGATTTGCCTTTCCAAAGTAAAGAGGCCAGTCAGAAAATCCTCATCTTATCGCAAAGTAATTCTTCTGTTGCCGAATATGCAGTTGAATTTCGCATCCTAGCTGCTGAGATTGGTTATGATGACACTGCCTTTCAAGCCACGTTTTTTCATGAAAAGCTGGACTTGTTCAGGACGAGCTTGCCGCCCGAGACGAGACAGACAGTCTTGAGTAATATCTGTAATATCTCTTGCCATTCGTTTAGGTAATCCTTTTTGAGAGCATAAGTGAAATAAGAACTCCCTCAGATAATGTTTCCACCTCTAGGCCCAAACCAATGCAGTCAGGAAGAACTCGCTTCTCTTTGGAAGAATGAAAACACGGGTGTTGGAAAAACTCTGCCTTTACTGTGGCTCATCAGATCATCATATCTCCACCTGCACCTTTTGCCCAAAAGACCAGGCTCGCTAAAGATTGAGGGAGTCCTGATGAGCCAAAACTCCTCCTCCTCTTCAAACTTCCTTCTCAGAGTCCTTTTAAATTGTACTATAGATTATGATTGAAACTCAACCAACCTAATATCTCTAGTGGACTCGACGAAGCAGACGATAGTTTCATCAACAAAGCTAGTACGGCAGTTACAAGTTGAGACCGCAAAAGCAAAGCAACGCTAAAGCCCCTTCCCTTCCTCCATAATAACCATGACTGTGCCATTGACCTGTTACCTGGGGCGGTTGTACTTAGCAGCGGTTTAAATTCATCCCTCTTCCTCACCGGTTGACGAAGGATTCTTTTTCATGGTGAAGAACAAAACCCTGAGGCCCTAGATTGATTACCAAGGATTAAATGATATCACGGTAAAAAAAAACAACAAAAAAAACAAACAAGTACCCTCTCCCTCTCATTGACTCTGTCTTTGAATCCTTAAACCAAGCTAAAGTATTCACAAAACTGTACCTTCGCAATACTTAACACCTCGTCGGCATCAGGGAAGGTGAAGAGTGGAAAACAGCCTTTAATACACTTCTTGGCCACTTCGAATACCTAGTCATGCCTTTTGGTTCAACCAATGCTCCAGACAGATGATCTGGAGAGGAGTGGAAGTGGGAGTCGGGTTGAATAGAGTACTTGTTTGGGAGATGGAGAACAAGTGTGCAGTACTGCCAGCAGACAATGAGTCAACAACTGCAGAGAGAGAGAGAGAGAGAGACGAGGGGAAAAAGAAAAGAGACAACAAAAACAAAACACACCAGAAAACACAAAATATTATGAATTATAAAAAAATAAACAGAACCTGAAGGCTTGCTAAAACTCGTTGCACGTTTGCATGAGTATTTCAAAACTCCAGCGGTGAACTCCAGTTCAAAACATACGTTTAGCTGTTGCCAAGATGAATCAGAGCTCCATTAATGGTGGCTTTTAAGAGTGGTGGTGCACTCACAAAACTCAGAGTGAACCTACCCTGTGTTTAAGTCAAATCAGCCCCTCTGGAAGACGAAAACTCAGATTTCCCCTCAGAGTTTAGGATGAGTGCAGGATGAAACAATAGTGCAGTTGTTTTCATTTTGGACTTTTAAGTTTTTTGTTTTGCTTTTGCACCTTGTAAACTATTTGTTTTGAATTATTTTAATCACCACACTGCCTTGTCTGTTGTTAGTGAATTTGTTACTGTTTTTTTGCCTCCATTATGCCTTGTCTGCATTTGGGTCCCCACCTTCATTATCACATCATGAACAAATCAGTCTTTCACTGAGCAGGAGGAGGGCTGCTTCACTGTGTGTCTATACATCAGGTCAGGAAAATTATAATTCTTATTAATAATGCAGACGGGCAAAGCAATTCCCCATTAATAAGGAAAGTATTACATTATATTACCTGAAGCGATCCAGGAGAATCAGGGCAGATGTGTTTCTCCCCATCACAAGGTTGCTTCATATGTGATTTAAATCTCTGGACACGCTGACAGGACCAGAGTCTAATGTCCATTGCAGTATTGCTGGTCTTTATGAGCTTCACAAAAAATTTCCTCTCTCATGAACAGCTCTGGTCCAAAATCTAGAAGCTCTCCCACACACGGTCAGGTTCAGTTTAATTTCCCTATTGGAAAGAATGGTCTGAGAGCAAGGTAAAACAGAGAAAACAGTCTGAATGCTCTGTACACACAGAGTGATAGTGACACACAACTTACAAACAAAAATTATATATGTTTACATATATTTTTCAAACATACATATGTTTACGGTACAGTGGTGCAGCAAGAAGGTCCTGGGTTCGATTTCTGTTTGGAGTTTGACTGTTCTCCCCGTATCCGCGGGGGTTCTCTCCGGGCACTCCGGCTTCCTCCACAGTCCAAAAACATGGGGGTTAGGGTAATTGGTTACTCTAAATTGCCCGTAGGTGTGAATGTGAGGTTGGACAGTTGTTTGTCTCTATATATGAGCCCTGCGATAAACTGACGACTTGTCCAGACTTGACCCAGCCTTCGCTCGATGATGCTGGGCGACCCCTAATAGTATAAGCAGTAGAAAGTGGGCGGATGGATGTCTGTCCTGTCTATGATAAGGGATGTAATGATAACTACACCTATACTTTACATACATGCATTATACATTGACATACAGTACATATTTATTTGGGATAGACATATTCAATTTATATGTCAACAAATTGAATTCTTCCAGTTTATAACAGGTTTAATATTTCTTTTGTATACATTGTACACTTGTTTTTATATCATATACATACATATATATGTACAAATATATGTATATCTATTGCATTTGCATATATCTAAAACAGCTGCTATATGTCACACAAGTCCACTTCTTTTCTTTCAGACTCTCACCTTTAATAGCTTCAAAGATTTGTAAATATTGTCTTGATCTCTTAAGTAGCTTCCCTCCAGCAGTATCTAATGAACCTTAACAAGAGCTGTTCAAAAGTTTCTGTAATTTTATTCAAAAAACACTTGTTTTGCATTGTATGTGTATTATCATGTAAATGACTAACATCTGATTAGGTCTCATCATACATTCACTGCCGTTATGTTTAATTGCTGTGACTCATTTAGTACAGTCCTAATTGCCCTGTTATTCACCTTCTCCGGTCCCTTCATTCACAAGAGTAAATAAGGAACGATGCAATCATCAGGGACATGAACTGGATCATCCCAGATTTTGAAAAGATGTTGTGTGCTGACCAGATCCTCTACAGCTCTCTAATGAAGGGCCAACAATCACCTTAATAAGAAAGGACTGCATTCATTTACATACTCCTGGGAATCTGTGTTCCCTGCTGATCATTTTGCAGAGAAACAACTGCTCAGGACACTTTGATTTTCTTTGGCGCAGAGAGTGTTGTCATCTGTGTGTTCTCTGCCTCATGTCACACAGGCCCCATACATAATGATCAGCGTAGTGTTCAGATATGAGAACGTGTAGAGCAGAAGGGCTCAGGTGGAGGGTGTTTATGCTGTTGAATCCACATACCTCAGCAACCGTGTGAGTCCTGCTCAGATGATTGTATAAAGCACATGCAGACAGATACCAGCATGAAATCATATCATTAGACTCAGAACTCACAATGAATACTGTGACTAGAATATAAATGAATGCAAAATTGACTTGAGTTCACCTTGAAAGCGTTTACTTCATTCATTCGGGTCTTCCATGTTCCAAAAAGGAAAGCAAATAAAGAAGCAAACAAAGAAAAGCTTGAAAGAGTACAAGTAGGGTTATTTATCACAAATATTAACAGGAAATGATATCACTGTCCCAAGCCTCTGGATACAGATAAAACCTCCATATAGGAGTTGTTCTTTAAACACAGACACACATTGTTCAGGGGCAGCATGCAACACATACGTTCATCCCATCACATTGTATAAAGGTAAATAGAATCAGCATGTAAAATTTCTGTAAACAATAACTGTGTATTATGCATTCACACATTCAGTAATCAGTCAACACAAGCTGTTCTCATACTGCATACTGTCCTCATGTCTTATCAGATGTGCAAATGAATAAAAAAAAATAATAATAATCAAACAAACCCTAAAAACATCAGTAAAGGGCAGTGTTCCCCATACATTCATTCATATGTGGCGGCTACTGATTACTGAAAAATGATGAGGAAGCTTCAAAAGACAGAAAAATTAACCCTGTCAGGGGTCATTTCAAATGCAGCATGTTTCCTACGTTCAAGGAGACACTATCAACAGACATTCATCTGGCATACATGCTCACTATGCCACAGATTTGTCATCATGGTAAAGATAAGAAAAACGTCTGAAATTATGACCAGCATTCTGTGCTCAGGCAACATAATGGCCCAATTTGTTGAGATGAGCATCCCATTTATTGGGCTTTCGCTTGGTTTGTCGGGCCCTCTGGGAAAAAAAAACGTTGACCATCCCTCCATCCTTCTTGACACTTCAGAAAGAGAAAGTTATGTTGCACAACATCTCATGAAGCCTAGGATAAAATGTTGATATCTGATGATCTGGGGATGAGAGCGGGCTGGTCCTCCACACTGACGCTCCCTTTTCTGCACGGTGCTGAGAAAGGCTGCCCCACACAATCCTGACTGCTGCACAGATTGAGTGGACACCCTGCTGTATGAGACGCTGGGAACAAAACCATCCTTTTCCAGATTGTGGGATATGATAAGGATTCTGTCCTGTGGACAGGCCAGCATGGAGAGAGGATTGTCCATCACTAATTGCCTAGTCAGAGGGAAGTCTCTGGGGGCTCAGAGACTGTGGGTCATGTCAGGTCTGTCAAGGTCGGCTCCGTTCCTTTCAGCTGCAGGAACCGTTCAGAAGCACCATGGCCTCCTGGATGAAGAGGAGAGAGACAAAAAAGGGCGAGCTGTCGAAGCAATTGGCAGATGAATACACAAAGAAAGGAGGAGCTACAAGTAAATTCACCTTCATCAACAAATCCAACAGCTTCTGCTGCACTGCAAAACCAAACAGAGCATCTCCGTTGAAGAGGGTTGCAGAAATGAAAAGACTATGCTGGTGTTTTGTTCAAGGATTCAATAGTGAAGGTTATCTTCTAACTTGGGCTGGTGGTACACAGGGAGTTTAGTTGATTAACTGTTGTGTCTGTGTGTCTTTAGCTTTCTAAAGTTAAGGTGTTACAGGACACCTGTATCTGTTTTATACTTCAAACTTTGCTGCCTCCCAGTCATTTATTATCATCATGGGGACACTTTATTCTGTAAATATCTTATTGGTGGATCAGCATTATAGTACATGACAATAAATAAATATTATTTTTTTATCCACCTACAGCGTTTCTAGTAAGTTTTAGTATATACTGTGACAAATTCTGACACTTAACCTCAATACCTCAAGGGAGGATGTTATGTTTTTCAGCTAGCAGGATTACACAAACATGGACACCTGCATGGATTTCAACAAAATTCTGTAGAAGGATGGGGATTGGACCAGGAAGGAATCCATTAAGTTAGGGTGCAGATCCAAATAAAAGGCCTGATGTAGATATTTTATTTTTTCAATTTTTTGTAACGTGACATAAACAGAACAAAAACGCGGCACAAAATCAATGCCACTGCAGCACAGGACATGTTACAGTTAGCCTGTAATTTATCTTCAAAGGATAAAATAAAATGATTTAATTATTATCTTTGTGATACAATGTGATTCAGGGTTGGACTCACTGTCCGATAAGATGTGGACAAAAACTGACAAAACAAGCAAAGCAGTTTTAACAGCTAATGACCTACTAATTACAGAATAATGCATCATAACAACCTGAAGGTGGTTCATTTATTTTTGCACCAGGGTTAGATTGGAAGCAGAATGAGACCACCACTTTCAAGTGCTCTCGTGTGGTAGTTTGTCTCCACCAGTTGTTTTCACTTAAGCAACACTGGGAAAGTGTTCCTGAGTTAGTTCTAAATGAGCCAATGAATAGGTTGGAGTGAAAGAACTGTAGCTTGATAAAGAGTTTGAGAAACCACAGCAACTGCGTCATTCAGCCACCCAGGAAACCCTGCAGTGCATAAATTGCTCTGCTTCTCTTGTAATATTTTCCCTCCAGATGTGTAGACGGATATTTGGAAACTTCGCTTGTGGTTTGAGAGGATGTTATTGCTTCTTGGCCAAGAGTGTCATGAAAACATATAAAATGGAACAGGTGGTAGTATTAAACAGTCAGCACATTTATCACACATCCGTGTTCCTATCTGTCCTATTGCAGGCCCTCGCCTCATTTAGAAAGCAGGCAACAGTAATGAATGTATATATAGATAATTTTAGAACCACGGAGGCTGTCTAGGCTTGATGCAAGTGATTTTCCAGCTGAGTGGAGCCACTGGAACTCAACTTCATTTTAGTCTCACATGATCTTTATGAGCAAGTTGAAATTATAGAATTTATAATTCATAATAGAAAAAACATTTAAAAGAGTGAAGAATTTGCTGTTTAGATGTACTGTACAATAGGTTTTCTTTAACACACCGAATCACCTAATCTTTTCTTATTGAGTTATTAAAGGTGCATTTTGCAAGCTATAACAGGAGAAGAAAGAAAAGCAAGAAACGATCCTCATAATTAAGATCAATGAGCAGCCCTTCTTTCATGATGGGATACTGGGAAATAATAATGTCTAAACGTACAGTAGATTAGGTTATATTAATATGCCATCACTACGTTGGCATCTCTTTGGGATTGTTCAGACAGAAAACCAGTCTGACTGCTGGACATCACTCTTTCTTACCCACACGGAACGCTTCATGGATATGCTTCAGTTCATCCATTTCAAATGCATGCAGACTGGCTTATGTGCTCATGGTGCTTTGTTGGATGTTCACATGTGGTCACATGGTTACATGTTTTCTCCACAAATTTTGCATTCGAACCTGAAAGAGACAGCCTTCATGATTGATGTGAGCTATGGTGAAATCACAGGCTAGAAGCTGCTCCCAGACTTGCTTATCAAGCCTGCAGTGTTTTATTCTATTTGTCAAAATGCTGTGGAGGAAGATTTAATTGGATTTTTCCACATCTAGGCCACTTTGGACCAGGTCTAGTCTTTCACACTTTTGAAATTGTGTTTAACAGATCATTAAGCCTCTCTAGGACAATCTTGTGATATTTCAATGAGACTTGAAGAGCTCTAGATATGAAAAATTCTGGAAAATCATGATTTATTGCATTTTTACACATTGAATAAACAATAAACATATAGAACATGTAGCCTATCAGGGATGATTTAGTCATGATTAGACTTTTTCCACTGTGACGTCTCGCTTTATTGCACTGTCACAAATTTAGGGCTGGAATGGAGTCTAATTTAAAACCAGGAGTCCCAGGCTAAAGACTAGTCCACATTTTTACCTTTGCAAACAAAGTTGGAAAATGGCCTTGAAAGGTAAACGTCAGGATCTGTTAGTCAGTCATGTCTCTGTCTCGTTAATTTTCTGTTTCCTATCCTGTTCAGTGTTTCCTCCTTTTGTGTCTAACTCACCTGTATCTCATTGTCATTGGTCCTCTGTATATATAAGCTGTGTTCCCCCACTCTCTTGTGCCAGACCGTCTAATTCCATTTCCTTGTATTTAGACCTGTTTGTACTTTCAACCAGCGATCTAGCCTGCTGATTTGAAAACCTTTCCTGTGCTAATTGCTTTCTCGTATATCTTATACGATTTTTTTTTTACTTTTCCTCGTGTCTGAGTCTGCTATTTGAGTCTAGTCTGGTTCTGATCCTTGTAATAGTATTTATTTGCTGCGGTGTGTATGTTGGAGGTGAATTTACCATTGTACAGTGGTTTCCATTCCGTGTTTTGGTCTCCAAATGGTCGAAAATTTTGTCTCTGTTGGGAGGAACGGTGGTCAGCATGATACCTGGGTCAGGAGTGTATAATGAAACAGCAGCACCATTTATCAGTTGTTTCTTTGTTCGTCAAAGATCTTGGCCATATTAATTCCTCTGCTCATGATCAGTGGTTTTTGAGGTTATTTGTTCACCCACCCACATGCACACACACACACACACACACACACACACACACACACACACGCACACACTTGGTGGAGGTGATCCGGTGGCAGCAGAGTGAACAGAATGTGGCTGGGTGGGTGTTGTTTTTAGTACCTGTGGTTTCTGCAGGCACCTCACCTCACTGTAACACAAATGAACGTGTGTGGTGTCAGTTATCACTGGTTGTATTATATGGCACCTTTAAGAGAACGCTGTTTTTCTTGCAACAGGACAATAAGAGCAGGCAGAGAATTTCAAGTAGTCCAGCTGTGAGAAAGAGCAAGGACACAAGTACAGGTGCATGACAGAGAAAATAACTGCAGTATTAAATACAGGGAGTTGAAAGCACATCTCTCCATTTCTGAGATCTTTTAAATGGAGCACAGAGGCAGAAGCAAGAAAACACAGGTCAAAAGACGGGCAAGTAGCAGAAAATGATATGAAGAATTTAAAATGACCCCGAGCAAAGGTCGAGATACTGAAATTTAAAGGAGAGTCGATGAGCACTTGATGTTGTCAACACATAGTTCATTGTTACAGTCTGGAGCTGAAGATGAACAGATCCAGAACTGGAGAAGAACGGAAGATCATCTGGCTAACAGCTGGTCAATATAAAGTGTAAAGAAAAAAAGAGAATTTTATACATCTCCTGTATGTCCCTCATCAGCATTTGGCTTTCTGGCCTTTAGTTAGGAATGTTTAATGACTATCAAAGATAGGAAAACATCTATATACATGGCAAAATGTGAATCATTTGATTCCTGGCCACCTCAGTATTCGTTGGATCAGTGATGCATGCACTGACTTACAAATCTTTACATTTGACTCAGATTTTAATTTAGGTACATAACACGCTGTGTTACAAAAACAGCATTTCGTTATTTAAAACATTTACAAAGCAACGCCTTTCCTTTCTCTGAGCAAGAGAGATTAATGCATGCTTTTTATATCAATTGATCACTGTACTGCTCTTCTTTTTTCTTCTTTTCTTTTACCAAAGAACACAAATCAGATGGAGTTAATTCTAAATTCTGCAGCAAAAGTTCTAAAACCAGGAGGAGTGTACAATTTACACCTACTTTAAAATCACTGCACCTGCTGCCAGTTAGTTTTTGGTCCTGCGCCAGATTATATCTCAGAGAGAGTTTATGAATCCGGGAAACCCCTCAGAACCTCTGTCTTAACCTAGAACAAAAAAACATTTTATTTGTTATTGTTTCTACAGTTTCTAACTTCTAACTATTTATTTTAACTACTCATATGTCATTAACAAATGTGTGCATTGGTCTCTAAATCAATTAATTTTATTTAATTATTGTCGTTATTGTTATTCTTAATATTAATATTAATGATTTTTTTCTCAATACATTCAATGTTTTACATTTCTTTCAGTCACTTTGTAAAGCATTTTGAATTGCATTTTGATTTCTTTGAAAGGTGCTATATAAATAAAGCTCGTGTGATTGATTGATTGACATTGGCTTTTCTTTTTTATAAGTGTGTATTAATTCTTCAATGATTTAAGAAGGAGCAGTAATGGAACTACAGCTAGTTAAAACAAAAAATCTAGAGAACAGATTTGGCGGAATTCAATAAATCATGCTACAAACAAAAAATGGAGTGAAATGAAAAGAATTTTAGGCAGCAGTAAACACAATCGCTGAAATGTGGTTTAAAGCACACTGGTCTCACTAGATGGTGTATGAACCGCACCAGTCTCATTTAGATTTACACCTCTTATTGTCATTGTAATGCACATGCACAGTACAACAGAACTGGATGGTCTGTCCTCAGCCGGTGCAAGTAATTTAATTAACACCATCTGCTTTAAGCTTTTGTTATGGAAGAATAGGTGTGAATTGGGAAGTGAGAGAGAGAGAGAGAGAGACAGAGAGAGACCACGCTATACAAGGAAACAGTACAACATAGTATAAAGATGGTCTTTTGAGCCGAGATCACACAGACATTGTTGATGCTGGAACTGCCACTGGAGATCATGTTACAGAGAAAACAGAGGTCATCTGACTTTGTCATTTCTTTCATTACTGAAATGTAAAAAATGTAAAAAAAAAAAAAAAAGAAAAAAAAGAAAAAAGTGGCAAATGGAGCATAATAATGGCAAGCAAAATGTCATTAGAGCGGCACAATTTTCAAATGATTATGTCTGATATTATATGAACTTGTCAAGTGCAACCAATCACACCATGAGTAATGGAGATAATTGTTCACTGCTCTTATGTCTTGAGATTGTATAGATGAATACATAGTGCAGTAAAGTTTTAGTGGAACTAAAGTGTATCTGTGCAAAACAAGAATTTTACTCACAAAAGTTTTATTGTGAGCTGAGAATAACTGATGTTAAGTAATACCTGAATATGAGGATGTAAGAAAAGCTTTAGACTGTCCTGAAGATGCTACATTCAACCAGGCCAAGATTTTTATTGTGACATACAATAAACCTCGGTTACTGAATGTGCTTTGACTGGTAATTAAGTATGACGGTTGGCTCTGAAAGACAAAAAAGACAGAGTCTCTTTCTCTAACGAACTGACAATCCAGTTTCTCTCTTCTCAGAGGTGAACAAAAAAAACTCAAATAGTTACTACACTATCAGCTGAATTAAAATGTGTATCACTTGTGCTTGTAATGATCACCCCAGTTTAACTGCTGAACTGTTAAATATAAAATAAGACATGAGAAGAGAATAAATGAATCCAAACAACGAAGCATGAGATTGGTAGGAAAGGAAATCATGAAAAATGCACTCTGGTGGGTTGGTACGCCGAGCTTCAACAAAAAGGGTCATTCTGTCCCTTTTATGCTAGTGTTCTTAGATGACTGTTGTGGTATTTTTAAGCCCTAAACCCTATTTGTCTGCCTTTTAGAATTTGAACTTTTTCACAACACATTGTTGTGAAATTATTCTTTAGGTGATTTGACAAACACGTGAGCATGTTGGAGAGTCTGATGTTCACTTTGCTGCTTATTGAATCAAAAAAAAGTTATCATCTTTCCAATTTTTTTATCTTCCCTCATTTGAAAGGCCCACATGTATAGGGACACGGAACCATAAAGCAGAGAGAATGAAGGAAAAGATAGAGAAAACCTAAAGGTCAAATTCTAAAACTCTAGTATAATTTCAGGAAAAATAGGCACGTGGGAAGACACACCAAGTGATGTGACACAGAGGGATGCTAACACACTGTATACTCAAAGGGGACACAATGAGACATGGGTGTATCCAATCCTCGTGTCGGAAAATGTTAAAAAAAACCTAATGAGCCCCAGATCTCACTGATCTCTACTAGTGGGGAATAAATAAAGGCGCAGCCGCCAAAAGTTTTTATGCGACAAGGCTGAAACAAAGGATCTGAGTCTTGAACACCCCCAAATTTCAGGGATATAATAACACAAACCCAAAATCATGACAAACAGTGCTTTAGCATATATGCCAATCTCTGGCTAGAATAAGGAGCTTCGGCCCAACTCTGACACATGGTGTCTGAAAAATTATCAAAACAGCTGATTCATTTGATCAAATTTCACGGCAGCAATAAATAAATTGCAATAAATTGGCAATAAATAGGAGGGGAATTCTGTTCCATTCAGTCAAATAGTGTTGATGTGCTGCTCTTGTGCTTGTTGATTCATTAGACAGGCTCCGCCCTGCTAACTGGAACAGACCCTTGATGAATTGGATTAATTACACCTGTGTTTACCTGCAGTTCCATATAAATATTGGTGCCATGAAGAGGCTCCATTGCCACTCATATGATACACTGAATGTGTGCCATGCAAGAATGGAAATCTTGACAGGTCTAAAGGACATCCTGACTTACTAAACAAGTAATCGGTCAACATTGGTCATTTAGGTTGGCTCACTTTTCCTTGTCTTTGATTACCTCTGGAAATTATGTCATATTCACATTGTATTCTACTTTAAGCAGTCTGCAAAGATGTGTTCAGGTTTTCACTCAGTTCTGCATCTGTATTCAGTATGTGTCCTTGTCACTCATTTCTTTGACACAGGAGCGGAGCAGATCCATCAACAATTTAATTCCATCTGTAGGTTGAAAGTTGCAGGAACTTTACCAACAATATTAATCTTTCTGTTGTTGTAAAAGTCACAGAGGTGGCAAGTAAAGATGTCACACACACACACACACACACACACACACACACACACACACACACACACACACACACACGTCTGTGAAGATTCTCAGTCATCGAGACACACGCACACACACACACGCACACACACACTGGGCAGAAAACCTGAGATAAATGAACTTCTGGAGAAAAGAGCTGCAAAGAGCAGTGAGGAAAAACAGAGGGTGATTATCACTTCATTGGGACTGCAACCAGAACCTGTTCTCCTGGCTCAGACCATTATGCTTATGATGCTGCATATTACATGTCCGCTAGGTTTAAGTTTACACAAACACACACTCGGTGTACAGAAAGACTAATACACGCACCTGTTCACCATTAAGATCCACTTTCACCTCTCATCAGCTATCCAGCCACTGTTGTAGGGGTCTTCCTGGACACTGAGGGAAATATTTGGCTCAGACAAACATTACAAATCTAAGTCAAAGGGCCTTTGCAGACAACGAGCTACGCCAACTGGCGCCACAAAATTGACAAACCTGTCTATTCACATGATTTTACAAATAAATTAGACAAATTCTAAAAACAAACATAGCCAAGCCACAGATATAGTGGACTCAGCATCAAGTGATAGTAGTGAAGTATATATATAGGAGATATATAGGAGAGTTGTGATTCAGAAGCTGAAAATGACGCATAGCTTTTTCAGGATGTCTGTTTGAAATGCTGCTCCTGCAGCCAGCCCCAAGGCCGAAGAGGTAAATCAGTAGGTTACAGGTTTTACAGTCCGTGCACTCTTCACAGTTGTCGGTGAGAACAGCTGGCATGGCAATGAAGAGCGAACTCAACATCTGGCCACCCATTTATTTTGAACGTTCAGCCTATTCCTTTGTGAATGTGCATGCTGCATAGACGTGCTGATAAATCTAGTTTGTTATGGTTCTTTCAACGATCTGCTTACAGACTGTACTGGACTGGCCTTCTAATCAACTTTTATTTTGAAATACAGATCAACAGGACAGGAAGTTTGAAATATAGTAGGGCGAGACACATGAGGATAGAAAACAGAAAATAACAAACTCAAAACCGTGACAAACTGTTGGGTTAGATGACACTATACTTGTTCATCAGTCATTCATCAGATTATGAAGCCAGAATTTTCTGAAGAATTCCGAGGTGAGGTGTGGAACAGCTGTGGGGCTTTTGCTGTTCTTATGTGACAGTTCAGCACCAACCCACATACAAAAACCTAACTTTAAGGATAAAACTTTAAAATCATGCATGGTAATAGTGTTCAATCACTTTTAAATCTATTTACAGCCATGCAGGATTTAATGTATGATGATTCTAATAATAATGAAAATAAAACCAATAATATCATCATTATTGTTATTCATTGATTTATAAATATGTACATTTACTAATTCATTTTTCAAGGTGTTTCACTACATTATTATTTCCCCCTTAAAAGTCGAACACCTAGTTGGATAGTTGTTTTGGAGGTTGCCATGGAGACTGAGGCAGTACTCAGGCCCTTGAATAAAAAGGACTATGATTTCCAGTGACAAGATGTCTCAGACAGAGAGCAGTCAGAAGGCCACACACTGATCATAGTCATGCTGACGGTTACTGCACTATCAGGAGATTTAAATGTAAATAAGGTCTTCTTCTTTCTACATTTCCATCATTCGCATCCCTGCTGCACGCCAGGAATGTGTACTGTGATAGGAACTGACTTAGAACTCTAGAAAGTGAAGTAAAGTAGTGAATAAACGTTTTTATTATCCTGTACTGGCTGACACTTACTGTATGTGTCAACCAGCTGAGTCTGTATCCTGAGTGCGTGGAGTGCTTCTACCAGAGGCGGACTGAAATGGACTGGGAGGAGCTAATCAGTTGTTCATTTAGGCCTGAATTGACATGGGTTGATCAGAAATTCGCTATTATTTGTTTGAAAAATAAATTATAGAACTAACTCGAGCTTCAGAAGAATATATTGGAAGTGAAGTTTTGTTTTCGAATTTTTTTTCTTTCTTTTTTTAATAGGAATAAACAACCATCATTCATCAAGCTGATGAGGATTTTCCCTCTTCCTTGTAAATATGAATAGTAACACTTTTTACACATTTGCTGATACAGGTAATCATAAAAGAATTTCACAGCTTAAAATGTTCTGCCTTTCCCTCAGCAGTGAAACCTGCTGTAGCCAGGAGCCTGAGAACCGAAGGGTCAGTTTCTACATTTAGACCCACTGGAAACCACCAGTAACACCCTGCATCTTGGGAGTGTATGATCTAGTGGGTGCTATGTCGTACTATGAGCTTTTTAAGATATGAGGGAGCCTGGCCATTTAGGGGTTTGGAGGTGAGGAGAAGGATTTTATATTCCAAATTTGATAGGCAACGACTGCAGTGAAGCCAATATGGGAGAAAATATGATCCCTTCTGTTAGTTGTCTGCAAAAAAAAAAACCTTCAATATTAGAGATAATGGATAAATGACTGTATTAAAGACTGCAAAATAGTGTCTTAGGTTGTTTGTTTGTGAATAATAGATCCCACAGAAAAAGTAGAAGTATTTTTTGCCTCATGAATTTTGGAACTCATTTGAATTCTTGGCTGTATTATATCTTTTTAATGTGATGGGCTGAAAAAGTTACTAGAGTTCCCGTAGGCAGATTCACTTTGTAGTCACAAAGTCTGCACTGAGAATAAAATGTGACCAGGCTATTTTCATCAGAGTGTCTGGCGTTTTGCAGTAAGTTGCTTTTGAGACTGAAAGCAGTTCATCCAAATGAAAAGCTTAGTTCCTGGACTTGTCTTTTCCTCCCAGCAGTGAAGGTGAATCTGGGACTTTGCAGCTTCTGGCAGCTCATTCCTCACTCACATCTGCTTCATGCTGCTGTGTATTCGTAGCATGTTTTCTAAATGCATCAAGTGTTTTTTTTTAAACATGCTTTGTTGATTTGCTAGTGTTTTATCTAATTGCATATGTGTGTTCTTAAGGTGCAGCGTGTCGAGCCGTTTCATCCACTTTTATAATAAACTAGCCTCTTTTCTGCAGTCCCGACATTCATTTTGCTTTAGATATGTTGCGTTATTCTTGATATCCTGTTAAAATCAAACCGCTGCATTATTTTCAACATTTCCCCTGTTATGATAGCGCTGTTTGAGCGTGTAGTGTTTCCAGTGTTGTTGGTGTCTGCCAGCTTGACCTCTGGCCGGTATGGCGATTTGCATTTTATGGAAGTGTACATTTGGGTCCAATATATATTAAAGTGTATTGAATTTTGGCATACTGAGGATTTTGCTTTTGTTCACATGCTGAATACAACATGTCTCATGCTAGATTTTGAGCAAATCAATATGTACTGCTAGTGTAGCAGGCAGATTCAAATACAGCTACTGTGAAGCAAAGACGATGGATTTTTACAGGCGAGAGAGCAAGTACTGCTGGTATTAAGTCATGTTTTATAACCTCAGTGGGGCTAGAAGATTCATGGGTCGAGTCATCTTCTTAGCACCATGTATGTAAATATCCTGACAATTGATTCAATGGCTGTTGATGTTTGACTAAATGCCTAAATATAGAGTCATTCTCTGCTGTACTAAAAGCAGAAGAGCAGATATCGGCAGCTAAAATATGTTTCATAGGTGGCCAGACACAAGACCCTCACCCAGGTGAAAGGTGCTTGGGTCCGGCCGAAGGACAGACCTGCAATGATATGAATGAATGTGTAATCGTCAGTCCATATTCCCCCCGCTGTGTTTTTATTTTGAAATATTGTTTCTCAACAAAGACAATCTCTGTCCAGACAAGCACTTTAAATGCATTTTCAGATCTAAACTCAAAACAGATTAAACATTAGAAAAGAAAAGATATGACATGACAGTGAATTGGGCACGCACAATGTTTGGTTGCTTTATTTGCAAAAAATATCAAGGAGGAAGAATGAAAAGCACAACCGCATATTTTTTTTGCTTGGACTGAAATCAGGTGGAACTGCTAAAGAAATTACTGACCAGTGTTTGGGAGTCGCAATAATATGGCAACATGAATTAATGTCTGGTATTCAGGCTCTTGGACACGTGGTCTGTTTTCTTCCATCAGGGGAGGAGACATCATGGCTGAAAGGGGACATGTTGTTTGTGTCATTGTTTCCAGATATCTCAGTTTTAGGGGCCCCAAAACTTCACAGTAATGTGGAAGCTTCAGGTATAAATGGAGCAAAAGTTAAAATTGTAGAAATGTGGATGTAGCCTTTTTTGACTGATTTTCACCATGGGGCGTTGTGTTCAGTTTGAAATCACATATTGATTGAACTCACTCCCTCTTTTGTTGCGTTTGCATCGGTAGTGACTAATCAATCACAAGTTGGCCATAGCCCAAAACATCCCCTACTTTGTTGGCTATTTTACTATAAGTGGGACCATATTTCACCACATAAACATTTGAGGGAATTTTTTCAAAGCAGGAATAAAGCAGATCATGTAAACTCTTTTTCTTAGTACCTTGTATGCAATAACCTAAAAAACAGTGGACTTGCGCCTGCTGGCTACGAGATGCAGGTTTAGGACATTGTTTAGGACATTGCTGCATATGCTTCCTATGCTTCCACTGTGCTTCCTCTGTAGCCTTTCCTACATAGAGCACTACACAGGAAAGTCAACGGCCAAATGGAAAAATCGCTTTCGCTGTATTTGGCGCCGGTAATAAAACCACTGTTGCGCAGTTACAGTTAGGTGAAGAAGTATTTGGGCAACGATACAGTTTTTATCATTTTGCTTCCATATACCACCACTGAGGATGTGAAAAACAACAATCAAGATGTGATTGAAGTGCATTACAACCATTTTATGCACTACCTCCATTTTCAAGGGCACAAAAAGTATTTGGACAGTTGCCTGACAAGCACATTCATGGCCAGGTGTGGTCTGTTCCCCCGTTACTTCAAGACGAATGGAGCAGATAAAATGTCTGGAGTTGATTTCGGGTGTTGAATTGGTATTTGACAGCTGTTTGACTGGGGCTTTCAATATGAAGTCCAAAGAGGTATCAATGCAAGTGAAAGGGGGCCATCATTAGGCCGAAAAAAACCCAAAATAAATCTGTCAGAGATAGCAAAAACTTTAGGAATGGCTGAATCAACAATCTGGTCCATTCTTAAAAAGAAAGAAAGCGCCGGTTAGCTTAACATCAAAAGGCCTTGAAGACCCCAGAATAAGACTGAAGTGGACTTTGCTAGAAAACATCTAAAAAAAAAGCATCCCAAATTAAATATAAACTGGACTTCAGGCAGTCAATGACTGCAAAGGAATTTTATCCAAGTATCAAAAACTATGGTTATATCTACAGTTATGTTAGTTAGTCCAAATACTTCTTCACCTAACCGGAAAATATACCTGATCAACATTAACCGGACTGTGGACTTCAGTAACAAACGCCAGTATGAACTTCATAATAAATACATATCATTATATATACATATGAAGAATAGAAGTTATACTTGGCTTGTCTTTCAAAATTAAAAAATAACAAGTAATTTCTGGTCATTTATACTGCTTGTTATTTTTGAGCCACATACTGGAATTTGTCTCTTGTTTGTTGCCATAAGTTCACAAACTACTCTGTCTTCAACTTGCTCTTGGTTAGTCTACCTGCTCTGACATCCCCGTGAGAGTCAATAGGCAGAGATGTGCCTCTAATACTACACTAGCAAGATGACATCAAATTATAAGTAAAAAAGGGGAAAATTCTAACAAGCGGTACTGTTTTTAATACAAAAATATACCTAAACCATCTCTAAATAAAGTCCTGACAGCTTATTGATTTTTCATGTCCTTTCAGCATATCAAAGCACAGCTTCATTTCCTGTTTAAACTGCGGTATGTTTGTCTCCTGTCCATCATTTACATTTATGAATATGGAATGCTGATCTTTCTCCTCTCACATAGCTACTATCTTTCCTTAAGCGCAATGCATGATGGTCGATACGTATTAGGTTAGTGACCATCAGTTGTACACTACTTTTCCTTATGCATTGTGGGATATGCTGAATGTACTGCATAGGAGTTGATATTTTGATTATAAATTCAGACACCACTTCAAAATGGCAAACAGCCCGTTCAGTGCACTGTACTGGGAGTGATTCCGGACACAGCTCTTACACACTGGATGAGAGGACAGTGGTGACTTTAGGTAGCCTACAGGGCCTTTTGACTCATGAAGCATCGCGTGTGCGTGTCAGTGCAGCAGCACTTAAATACTGTAGAACCAGGTGTAGAACCAACATGAATACTCCCATTTTTTCCTTCTCGTTGTGTTTTGGTGCGTTTCACACCTGTTCACCAGTGATGTAATGTGCTCTGACAATATAAAGGATTGTGTATATTCTCAAACACATTGCATTCACACTCAGCTCTGTCTGTGTCTGCAAACATTGATGGAGTAGGTCACATTGCATGTACAGAGAGAGGGGTCAGTCCGTGTCAACAGGATGTACGGGAAATGAACAGCGGCGACTCGCAGAGTG
This sequence comes from Mola mola, assembly GCA_001698575.1. Classification (NCBI taxonomy): domain Eukaryota; kingdom Metazoa; phylum Chordata; class Actinopteri; order Tetraodontiformes; family Molidae; genus Mola; species Mola mola. Next base: position 2,171,693 of record KV751391.1, read on the forward strand.
AGCTTTCATCCGTTCTGTGCCGGTTTGTATTTGTAAAGTTATCCTCTTTCTTTTGACCATTTTAATCTGTTGACAGCAGAAACTGCCGGATGGAAAGTTAACTTCACAAACATGGATTGATTCAGATTGCATTCATTTGATTTCAAAGTTAAAGAAACCACGGGAAAGGTATAATTTTAATATTAAGTCTATTGCATATAAATATATTCATAAATTTTAATCTTCAAAGACAGAGACGTGCAATCCACTCATATTTTTGTCCCTGCCAATTCAATCTGCTCTCTCTGTCATGCACATTTCAGAAGATGAAGCCTACGGACTAGCAACACCATTAAATCCTCTCTGATGTTCACACACAAAGGAAGCACTGTCAATTACAAGCTTCAGACGCACGGTGCTTCCAACAAATATGCCAACACATATTTTCTAGGCCTGACTGTTGGAAGCAACTGACTCTGAGATAAATAATTCAGTAAGAAATAGCGAACCATCGGATTTATAGAAACTGGATATCAATGTTTTAGAAAATGCTCTTCAGTGGTCATCAGGGCAGCCCTGCTGATTTACTATCCACCCACAGAAAAACAGACATTTCACGACAGGCAACTTAAGCTTGTTACGTATTTCTGTCAGTTGATGACTTACTTTAAGAAGGTGCTCAAACTGAAAAAAAAGACATTTTCTGAACACAGTTACCCAGCAGCTTTTTCTCCACATTTTTTTCATTTATCTGCATAGACAGTGCAAGAAATACTTTTTAACAGCCATTGGAGGTCAGTAAGGGGCGTCTGTTTTATAGAAGTAGTATATGTATAGAAACATTTCAAATGAGTAATAATAATAATAATTATTACTAATAATTCAAAGAATAAATAATTGATTATTTATTTGTTGTCAAATGTTGTTGCATATGTTTGAGTTAAATGACCGTATATAAAACTGGCCATTTGGAGCTGCCTGTGATTCTTTCAGCTGGGAATAAGTGCCGGGCCTGCTGTGTCCCAGGCTGGGGCCTCTGCTGATAGAAAGAATACACAGGGAGAGACAACATTATTAACCTGTCACAATTTGAGCTGCTGTGGCTTCAACATGTCCAGGGCCTTCTAAAAGGGCCCCGTTGGTGTTGTCCTTATCAGCATGGTCTTTTTTTGTAATGCTGAGTGACAATAACACCACACTGTGAGCAATAGGAACCAAGATGACTGGCAACTGATGTGGAGACTCTCAAGAGAAGGTGTCAAGATTAAAAAGAAATAGGCCGTGCAGTACAGCTGATGGTACAGTGATTATTTCTGGTATGGACAGCCTGAACACCTTCAATAGGGCATCAACTCAATGCCCAAGCTTTGAGCGGCATCTAATGGCTATGGTTTAGATGAAGAGTTTGAGGAAACACCAGTAAACTTGCAGGTGAGGTGACTGATCATTTCATGGATGGATTTTGTCTACAAATAGTGAGTCCTGTTCTATTGAACACACTCACAGCTGTAAAAAAAAAAAAGCTATTTGTAAATTTCAATCTCAGACTTTCCTTCATAGGGATGTAACAATACACACAACTTGTGATGCAATTTGGTTCATTAGTCTGGGCTCAATTTTC